>ML660202.1:76193-141947 GCA_007570785.1 Antilocapra americana
CCCTGTTTCACACAGCCTCAACAATCCTGCTCTCTAGAATCCTACTCCCTAGAATTCTTAAGCGAGAAAAGAAATATTGATGGTTCAATATTGAATTTGAACAGGAAGCCAGATTCTCAAACTTGGCTGCACACACAAGTCCCCTGAGGTCTCTCTGGGTCCCACATTCAGAAATTCTGATTTAATGGGTCTGGGACAAAGCCTGGCATCAGGACTTTTTTTAAGTCTCTCAAGAGGTTCTAATATTCTAACCAAGATTGAGAATTTGCTGCCTAAATAGAAAGTCTCAAGTTCCTTTCTACAATGCCTCTTCCCTGTTCCAGGTTAAGCTTCTCCCAGGAAATCCAGCATGGTCAAGGTCACTCGCATTGGGGATTCACAAAATGGTTTGGTGGAGCTGAATTGACCCATGTGCTTATAAGTTTGAGGAATGCTGTCCTTATTAGGGAAAGTGTCATTCTCAAAGTGCTGTGTGCTACATCCATAAAAAGATACACTGAGGTCTAGAGTGTCCAAGGCAGATGGTTGAGGGCGGGTATGTGTGTGTGTGTGTGTGTGTGTGTGTATGTTTGATAAATCACTGTGTTTGATACCCAGAGCCAGATGTGAAAGGGGTTAAAATCACAAGTGATTCAGTAAAAGAGACCAGTTTCTTTATTTGCTGATTACCCATGGATATTATAGATTATTTAATATGAATATCTTTTTCCTGGTAGTGAAAAATGACACTTGCTCATTGTCATTCAACTGACACTAAAAAAATTTTAGAAAATAGAAATCATTTGAAATTCTACCACCCAGAGATAACTGCTCTAAATATATTGAGGAATAACCTTCATGTCATCATTCTATGGGTTTATATGTATATTTTACAGCCATAGGAACACACCAGGTGTCTTATTTTGCAATTTGCTTTTTTTATTCAACAAAAGGCCTCTCTCCATGTTGCTGTATATCATCAACCCTATGCTTTTTAGTGACTGCATAATGGTCTACTGATCCCCTGTTGGTGAACATTTACATTTTTTCCAAATTAGAAAATTATCCCATTATAAACAAAACTCCAACCAACATCTTGCTATGAAGTTATGAGAGGCTGTAGGATATAGCACTTGGAGTTTGAAATTGGATCTGGGTTTAAACCCCAAGCCTCTCTTAACTTATAGGCTTTATGATTTGGGGAAGATTCCTAAATCTCTCCAAGCCTCGGTTTCTACATTTGTGAAATCGGGACAGTAATACCCTTTCCGTTCAGTTGTTTAACTAATGGCAGGTATAGCAAACACCTAGGAAGGTGCTTGGTGTAGAATAGGTGCTGGGGGAAAAGTGTTGATCAGTTCATTAACAGGACACATCAGTGACCATTCTATTCTTTCTTACCCTTGCAGACAATCTTCAATAAGAGGCTTCCCAGAACTTACTTCAAACCACCCCTGCCATGTGCCAGCTGCCCCCCGTCAGAGTCCCAGGCAGAGCTTCTTTGTTCTGATACTTCTATATCTGTATATCCAATGTGTGTGAGCCCTTTTCCTATGGTGGTTGTCAGGGCAATTACAAGAATTTTGAGACCACAGAGATGTGTTTGATGGTTTTTCAACCCCCTGGTGAACCCTCTCATAGACACAGGAAGAGTAATGGAGGTGATAGGATGCTGGGTATGAAGGGAGAGGGTGTTGGTGAGGATGCTGACGGTGATGCAGGTGATGATGTTAATATGGGAGTTAGTGATGATGAAACTAAGGGGAATGAGTTACCTGTCACTGGGTGCTGGGGTGTGATAATGAGGGTGTTGGAGGTATAGACAGCAAGGCATTGGTGGATGGTGACTCAGATAGTAGACGAAAGGAAGACTGGTTATTGTAGCAAGCCCTCTTAAAATACGTGGAGAAGGGTCTTCCCCTGTGGTCCAGTGGCTAACATTCCATCCTCTCCTCATGGGGGGGGCCTGGATTTGATCCCAGATCAGGGAACTAGATCCCTCATGCTACAACTAAAAGACAGCCCATGGCACACCTAAGACTTTGCGACCAGATAAATAAAAATAAGTAAATAAAATATGTAGTGGAGCTGGCAGAAGTAAAAACAGAAATGCAATCTTTATGGGTGATCCTGTGGGCAGAGGTGATGAACGTGGTTGTAGCAATGATCGTGGTGGGAGGTGGTAGAAGTGAGGAGGTTCCCGGGCTGGCGGATGTTGAAGGGGTTGGGTAAGAAGTCCAGCTTGATGGCTCTGGCTCTAGGATGCCAACAGGCCAGCCAAGAAGGGAGCTGACTGTCATCTCCATCACAGAGACCAAGGACAAGAGCTGCCGACGATGACATCTTCATGTTCCCAGGCATTGACCAAAAGCTGACTCGGCTGCCCTTCCTGCTCAGAGGCTGTTTTGAACCCATCCTATATCCCTCTGGGACTGGGTCAATAAAGTGTTCAAAGTTGATGTGGCCTGAAACCTTCCTACAAGGGCCCTGGGCTTCTCCTCAAAAATTGCTCACAGTCACAGAGGTGATCAAACGTACATCACCCCACCCTCAGCCCTCCAGGCCCTCACTGTCTGTGTTCCCAGAATGAAGACAGGACAAAGGACACAAGTACCCCTTTCACCAGGGGGTCCTCAAGGAAGCCAGACTGAATGGAAAATTGGGGACCTTGGCTGTCTGTTCCTGGATCCTGGCCTGCTGCTCTTTCTTACCCAGGGCTATATGATGAGCCAGAATGTTCTTCCTGTCCAGCAGGAACCATGGCCTGGAGGAGTGTGAAGGGGGTAGAAATTCAGGGAATCTTAGTTTTCTGCTCTCCACCCAGAGGAATACTGGAAAAATTTTTTTGCGTATTGTAAAAATTGTGATAAAATATATGCAACATGTGGCTTCCCAGGTGAAAAATCTACCTGCTAGTGAAGGAGACCCAAGAGATGTGGGTTCAATCCCTGAGTCCAGAAGATCCCCTGGAGGAGGAAAAGGCAACACGCTCCAATATTCCTGCCTGGAAAAATCCCTTACATAGAGGAACCTGGCAGGCTAAAATCCATGGGGTGGAAAAGAGTCAGACACTACTGAGCACACACAACACATATACAACATGAAATTTATCATTTTAACCATTTCTAAGTGTACCTTTCAGTGGCATTACATAAACACACGTTGTTGTGCTACCATATGCATCACTCACCTCCAGAACTTTTTCACCTTCCCAAACTGAAATTTTGTACCCATTAAAAATTAACTCCTCTTTCTCCCTACCTGCAATCCCTGGGTGCCACCACTCTAATTTCTGTCTCTATGAGTTTAACTACTTCAGAAACCTCATATACATGGAAGCATACAGTACTTGTCCTTTTGTGACTGGCTTGTTTCACATAGCATCATGTCCTCAAGTTTCAACCATGTCATAGCCTATATCAAAATTTAAATTCTTTTTATTTATTTATTGGTTCATTTCGTTTAGTTGTTTGTTTTAGCTGCTCTGGGATCTTAGTTCTCTGACCAGGGATTGAACTTATGCCTCCTGCACTGGGAGCTCAGTCTTGGCCACTGGACCACCAGTGGCAAAGAAGTCCCATACTCACCTGGGAAATCCCATACTCACCTGCATTCTTATGTCACACAAGGTGTGTTTACTGTTTGGAAATAAACTTGAGTAAGACCATCTTGACTCAGTTGCTTTTGCCCATGGTCTAGACTAGCTCACTCATGCCACCTCTTGTCCTAAACTTGCACATACATCGCTTGTACATTCTAGAAGCTCTGGGAAAACCCTCAGAGGGAACCTGAACAGCCCCACCTCTGTTAGCTGTACACTGTGGTGGGCACTGTATTAAAGACCCTGCACTCATACTGGTGGGGTTTCTAGAGAGCCCCTCACCTTACTCATCCCCACCTCTAGACCCCAGCCCCCAAGCCACTGTAGCCCGCACCCATTCACACAATCACGTTTGTTGACTGAGCAATGACGACTTATCCTGAGTGCTGATGCATTCAGGTGGAGGACAGCCCCTGCGCCTCCAAGAAGCTCCTAGTCTAATGGAGTTAAAGGGCAGTAACAGCCAGGAACATGAGAGCTGTCCAGGGAGGGACCCACAGCAGTTCAGTGAGTCAGGGAAGGCTTCCTGGAGGAAGCAACATCTCACCTGGTTTTGTCAGTCAGAGTGAACCTGGCAGTTGAGAGGAGTGTGGTGATTAATGGAGCAAGGCATTCTGTTTGATGGGCAATTCACAAAAAGACTAGGATGGGAAACCCAAGGGAAGGAGGGGCAGACCACAAGTAATGTACACACTTGACAAATGTGTCAGAGGAAGAGAGTGAAGATGGGGGCAGGGCAGACATTGGCCAGAGGGCTTGTTTCACAGTGGGCAGGGGCAGGCATCAATCCAAGGATTTGAAAGCCCGTGGGTGGATTGAGGACCACTCAGAACCCAAGATCTCAAGGAGTCAGATAAAAACAAAAACTGGAAGGTCCACCCAAACTGACCAAATTCACAGGGTCTGGGTCCCAGGAACCTACATTATTTCACAAGAGCCCCAAATGGCTGCAATGCAGAGTCTGGTTGGAAAATGGTCACCCAAAGCTCCTGTGTTTCCAGCGTCTCTCCAGCACTACCCCTGGTGACAGGGGACTGGCTCCCAGGGCTCCTAAAAAGAATGGGATGATTCACTTTCATGGTCGTGGAGATGTTGCCACAAACACTCCCTGTCAAACCCAGGGAGTTCTGGGAACCAGTCAGAGGACGATGCTGGGGGAGGAGGGAAGCAGGAGATGAGAAGGAATTCCTGGCAGGGGTGGGAGGAGGCAGGGGCCTTTGGTTGGTTGGTTGGTTGTTCTTATGGTGGAGGAGGGGATTGGATAGGAGATCCAGTTCAGGTACCTGCCGAACACTCCCTGGGCCCCAACTCTCCCCAGGCCTCAAGGACAGGAGACAAAGAACCAAGGAATTAGACACTTTTTATTCCACAACCAGTAATCTGCACCTACCACACAGTGGTACAAATATTTTAGTACATCCTGTTACCCAGGCCGGTGCTGTCCAACAGAACTTTCTGCAGTGCTGGGAACATTTGTCCCCATGATGCCCAGTTCAGCAGCCACTAATCATGTGTGGCTACTGAGCCCTGGAAATGCGGCTAGTACACCTGAGAAATGCACGTTCAGTCTAAATTAATTTACATTCAAACTCTATGTCTGACTCACGGCTACTGCCCTGAACAGTGCAGCTCTAAGTCTCGGGGGTGAGGGAAGGGGAGACGCCTCAGGCTGGTAGGATAAGGTTGGCGAGCCACTTGGTCAGGCCACCGTTTCTCGGCTCTTTGATATAGAAGGTGCCAGTGAATAGGTTGCAGGAAGAGCCATGGCACATGACCACCACCATGCATGTGAGTCAGATGACGTTGTAGGGTATGCTGAAGTCAAGAGCAGGCAGGCTTACCAGCAGGGGCTCCAAACAGAGCCTCACGAAATAGCTTGCGCTGTGGGAGAGTCAGAAGCTGGGCGTCAGGAGAGAGCAGTGAGGTGGGACCGGCTGCTTCCCTTCATCTCAACTCACACCACCCCACCCCCTCTCTCTGACCACACAGGGCCAGTCTCAGAGGTGAGGGTTTTCAAGGCTTTCTTAGCCCCAAAGCCTTTTAAAACTCAATACAGAAATCAGGAAGATCCCTTGGAGACAGAAATGGCAACCCACTCCAGTATTGTTGCCTGGAAAATTCCATGGACAGAGGAGCCGGGAGGGCTACAGTCCAGGTCTTTGCACTTCAGCAGTGAAGTCAACATAGTTCTCAAAAGTACCCAAACCTGCTTATTGCTTAAGACAGATGCCTTCATTCTATTTCACAAAGAAAGAACCTGTGGCTCAGAGAAGTGAAGTGACTTGCTCAAGATCGCACCACAACATATTGAGCTACTGAATGATGCTGCTATAAACTAATAGCTATTAGTAAAAATTAACATATATTTGTAGTATTACTATTACTTCTATCAGATCTGACATTCATTAAATGGTTATTCTTCCAGGACTTGGACAAAGCACTTAACAAATACAACTTTTTTATTCTCATCAAACACTATGAGATTGATAGAGAAAGAGAAAAGCAACCTCTGAGTGTCAGGAACTGAGCTGGTACCACAATGGTCCTATGTTCTTCTGCTCAATATAAATATTTTACAAAATTTCAACACCAGATGAGGCCATTCTGCATTTGTGAAAGCTCTAGACTAAAATAAGACTTTCGACTATCATGTTTGAGCACTGACAAAAGGAGCTAAATTACACAAAGCACCGGTATGACCAAGCACCTCCCTATCTTGAATGATTGCTACATCTTGACCAAGTACAACTTTCACCTCTATCTAGTCTCCCCATATTATAGTTAAAATCAAGATACCCATTTAGAGAGCTGTCCCACTTCTTCACAGCCTTCATCCATGTAAGAAGATATGATTTTTTTCTATCAAAGGAGAATTTATAAGAAATAAAGAAGTGATTCATTCTTAGAATAGTTGAACAGGAAGGTATGTAGCCTAAAATGGTGGCTAGTTGCCAATTCTTTGTTCTTTTCACTTCCTGATTCTCCTTCTTCACAAGAACGTTTTGGCAGGCTAATTTCGCAGGCTTTGTCCTGGCACACTAATGTTGCGGGCTTTAGCCTGGACATGAGCAAAGAACTAACAGGGTGGGGAAAATAGTTTCTGTAAGTCGTCCAATCAAAAAGTTAGGCAACATCGAGAAAGATTGTAACTCCGTGACTCAGCCTATGAGGAGGCGGAGGAGGGAACCTGCATTTTAGGATTAAAAGCTGAAGGGACTACCAGCTCTGTGTGCTTGCTCCCAGACCTTCCTCTGTAGTGTGCCCTTCTATAGAAGTAAAGACTACCTTGCCGAGCCATTTTTGATTGTTCTATTCCCGCGACACAGTTTTGAGAGCATTTCCAACATCCAGAGCAAAGCCAAATTCCAGAAACCCTCCCCCAAATCACTTAACACAGCCAACATCCTGTAACATTCTTTCTAACATTGTCTTAATGAGACAGCATATTGTAACAAAATGATTCCTGTTCCTTGCTGCTGTGGTAATAAACCCAATGAGTTCAACTAAGAACAGGTGTTAAACTAGGAATGCGGTGTTTCTACTGGTCTCTGGCTAGAAATATTAACAAGTAAGATTGTTATCCTTATTTTATAATTAAAGAAAAGAGAGCTCAGAGACACTGAGAAATTTGCCCAAGACTACATGGGAGTAATAGCTTCAGCACCATCTGCATTCCTGTTTATTGCGATACTGTGCCTACTGTGGTCTCCATGGCTCACTTTACTCATCTGTCATGAAACAGATACTCTGTTTTCCCAAAGTGCCTTAATCCTGCACCTTCTCTGACACAGAGAAGGAAAACATCACCAACGTGCCTCTACTTGAGTGTGGGAAGCCGCCATGTTAGGAAATGAATGCTGCAGCCAAGTGTCATCGCCATGCCTCCATTTCCTCTCTTGAATGACTCTTAGGATGGTTAATAGAATAATGCAGGCAAAATGCAGGTTAACACAGAGCCTGGGGCACTAAAGAGTACTTGCTCTTCTTACAGAGAAGGCAATGGCACCCCACTCCAGTACTCTTGCCTAGAAAGTCCCATGGACGGAGGAGCCTGGTGGGCTGCAGTCTATGGGGTTGCGGAGAGTTGGACATGACTGAGCAACTTCACTTTCACTTTTCCCTTTCATGCATTGGAAAAGGAAATGGCAACCCACTCCATTGTTCTTGCCTGGAGAATCCCAGGGACGGCGGAGCCTGGTGGGCTGACATCTATGGGGTCACACAGGGTCGGACACGACTAAAGCGACTTGGCAGCAGCAGCTCTTCTTTAACTGAACTAAGAAGCCTCCTCCCCACAAGTCACCTTGGGGTATCAGATTCCTTAGAAAAGTGGACAATAGAGCCTAAAGCCCATTCTTCTCCTGAGAGTCCAATAGGACAACTTGCCCCCAAATTTGACTGAACTTAGAAGAAAGGAATGAAAGCTGGCATGTAAAGGTGTCTACCTCCCAGGTTTTGTGTAGCTTTGGGGGGCCTACTGAGAGGTCAATGATGCTTTAATGGATTTGCTACCTATACCCAGTAGCGCACAGTATGTGGACTGGGAAACAGGAGGTGCCCACTACTCGGCAGAACAATGAGAAGGACCACCATTTCCATGGACCCTATTGGTTAAGGTTTGTAATTACAAACTCCAGTCAGTTTAATTTTGAATATGCATTTATTGAAATATAAGCCACAGTGGGTGAAGCCACAGAAAAGGAAATGCAGCATCATTGTGGGATCAAGGAGCTTCTTTATCCTGAACTCTTCTCTCATGACTGATGCTGAAAACCGGAGGCTAGAAATTCCATCTTGGCCATGCACAAGGAAAGCAGTGACAGTGGGGAGGGGGTTGAAGGTGAGGATGCTGTGAGGATGGGGGTTAAAACAAAAATCCTGTCATAAAACCCCTGGCTCTATAGTTACTCTGGTCATGGGGAATGTGTTTTTGCATCCCTTACTTCCTTCTTCAAATAATTATGAACTGTCTCCTTAGCCAGGAACCAAGCCAAGTGGTAGGGATAAAGGGAAGACATGTTCTCATGGTGCTGGGAGCCAACTGGATGAGAGAATTAAGACTTGTAGACCCATGGAGGAAAAAAAATGGACAGTTCTGGCTGATGAGGGTAGAGGAGAGAACTGCAAGGAGACCGAACAGTTTCAGAAGCAGCCAAAGCCCAGCCCTGCAGGAGTCCTCCTCAGACTTCAGGGATTCTGAGGACCACTGTTTGCATGTTCTCTGAAAAAACAAAAAGAACTTGCTGAGTGCCAACATTGTAGGCCCAAGATGGAAGCCTGTCATCTTGACAGATTCTATACTTTCAAAAAAATATGAAACTATGGTCCCATGACCCGAATCATGAACAAGATGGAAGTGAATTTTCCAAGCTGAGGTGGGGCACTCAGGAGCACTACAGACCTGCCCTGGAGGGTGGCTGAATCAGTGTTCCCATTTGAGAAAGGGGAGCATGGGATCAGGCTGAGATGATCACAAAGAGGCGTCAGGGGTTGACCTTCTGCCGTTCTCTCCCTGGAGAACTTGCTCAGTGTGCGGTTTCACAGGACATTCACAGTGCGGGGTGAATGGTGTGTGGTCCCCGAGCTCCACCTCTTTGCCCAGCCCTGCCCCTCCTCCTGTGCCCTGCCCGCTGTCTTACCACAGGGACCCTGCCCCTTGACCACAGGTCTTCATGCATTCTTCTTCTGTTACAAAGTTGTTTTTGTTCCCTCCGAGGCCGCCATACGTAAACTGCTCACAGTGACCAGTCTTGGCATTGTAGAAGTACCTGGGCCTCGAGGCCTCGCCGTGACCTGTTAATTTAGGCTCCAGGCAGAAGGCAGGCCTACAATCTGCTGCAATGAGAGGAGAATCATCAGTTATGAGGATGGTCATCACAGCTCTGTAAGAGATCAAAAACTAGAACCACCAGTTTGTTTGGAATAGAGAATGTTAGAGTTGTGGGGGATAGTCAAATTGAAAAGCGCATTTGAAAACCTCTTTCTGGAACATAATTATGAATGTTGCTAGGCGTGACATGATACAGTTGTAGTTGTCCATTCACTCAGTCGCGTTGGACTGTTTATGACCCCATGGACTGCAGCCAGGCTTTCCTGGCCTTCACCATCTCCTGTACATTTGTACAGTAATCATGTACAAATGTATACTTTCTCATGAAGTACCAAGCAAAATTGGGATAATGCCTTTGATTAGCCTTAAAACTTCTATAAGGCTTCCCTGGTGGTCCAGTGGTTAAGAATCTGCCTTCCAAGAAAGGAATTCTGGGTTCAATCCTTTGTCAGAAAACTAAACCCCAAATACTGTAGGCACTAAGTCAGTATACCATAACTACTGAACCTGGGGTCTGCAACTAATAACCAACTCAACATAAAGTTGTAAAGTTCTTACAGGTCACAGGTAAGAAATATTCTTTATGTGTCAATAATTACTGGGTCCGGATGCCTGAGTTTTATAATACTATTAATATTCTCTGCATTTATGTGTATTGTTATTAATAAAATTTCAACAAACCATTAATAACTATTAATGATTAATCATGAATAATTAAATAATTGGTTATTAGATATTATTAAATTTAAAATAATTAAATATTGATAATTAACATAAAATTAATCATTAATAAAAATTTGAAGGAATCATGCTATAATGGAAAAAGGCATGAAAAAAACATACCACTGTGTTTATTTCAGTTACCTCACAGGGATTCTATAAACTGAATATTGGTACTATTGATATTGTGATTGTAAGAAGAAATGTACATATTTGTTTTTTCATCCTTTTCCTGACACTGTTCCTAAAAATCTTAGTGTTTCTGATGTGATGAGAACAATAAAAGTGTCTTTTGGTATGTGAAGTTGATGAGTTTGGAAGACCCTCATGAGCCCAGGAAAGTGAAAAGTGAAAGTGAAGTCGCTCAGTCGTTTCCAACTCTTTGCGACCCCGTGGACTGTAGCCTACCAGGCTCCTCTGTTCCTGGGATTCTATAGGCAAGAATGCTGGAGTGGGTTTCCTTGCCCTTCTCCAGGGGATCTTCCTGACCCAGGGATTGAACCCAGGTCTCCTGTATTGGCAGGTGGGTTCTTTACCACTAGCACCACCTGGGAAGTGGTAATAATCACTATATGGCACCTAAATATACTTCATTACTCAAAACAAGTAGGTAGAAAAATTGTTTCCAGATTAAACTTCTTGGTGGAAAATGCCCAAAATTCACCATGAAATGTGATTCAAATCTTTATATTCATGACTGGTAATCTCTTCAAAAACCCATGTAACAGGCATCCCCTGTTCAGATGAGAAAATTGCAGATGTCTTGCCCCAGGACATGGCATGTGAGTGGCAGAGCCAAGAAAAGATACTCTTAAATTACAACTCATCTGATACACTACCTGATTCTGCCAGGAAATCTGGAGAAATAGATAACTGAGAACAGTTTCTGGATGCAATGTCCTACTGTCATTGCTCCCCCTTTTTATAGCATCTCTGAGTTCCTGAATCACAAGGGAGAATGAGTCTGAGTTTTTCCCAGACAACAAATATGTGCTGTCCCTACAAACATGAACCAATTTCCGAAACACCCACTGGATGTCCAGAGAGTCCATTACTTCTGATTTGAAATTCATGGAGTTACTGCAGATTCTGCAGGTTACGGACTCAAGACTGTCCTCAGTTCAGGTGCCAGCCACGAAGTTCCAAGTCACTCATGTTTGTGACCAGATGACTAAAATCAGGGAATCCATGCCCCACCTTCAAATTCAACAACGAAATAGAATCTGCAGTTAAACTTAGGAAAACCTTGCTTACTCTTTCCAGATTGATATACAAAATATAATTTGAGGCAGTAAAATGGAAGAGATGTGTAGGATAAGTGGGGGTGGGGGTGTGCCCAGCCTCTGTCCCCTAGTGAGCAGAACACCCTTACATTATCTTCTAGTATTCACCAACCCACAAGCTTCCTGACCCCAGCATTTATATGTTTCTTTCTAGATTTTGCTAAACGGGCATAGTGGTTGGATGATTAGCCATTGGTGATTGCTGTTACTCTCAGTGATCTTTCCTCTCCCCAGAGGTACAGAAACTACAAACCTTTATTCTCTTCTTTGAGCATTTGTGCTGGGAACACCTCTACTGTATGGTTCTCCAGTTGCTCTACAGAAATCATTGTATGACCTATGAAAGAGAGTAGATTATAAGAGTTTCCAGGAGGTCTGGTCCATGAAACAGGGAAAGGATCAACATGGATAAGAAAACAACAGTCAAAAAAGGACAAGGGAAAGGGTCTGTAGACTTTTGTAATATTGTACTAGCTTTGGTCCCACAGCCTACTACACAAGGGCCGTTTCTTGCTCTCCCTGAAGTTGTTTTCCTCTGTGGTTCTACATCTTTTAATTAGTTTTTAATAACAGAGGGATAATCATTACTTGATGAAGAGATATTTTTATTTGTCCAAAGCAAGTAGGTAAAGAAATGCTTCTCATATCAACATATTGTGGTGGAAAATGGACAAATCTGGCCATCAAAAGTGAATATATATTCATGACTTGTCATCTGTTCGAAGAACTCATGTAACATGTTTCCCCTGTTCAGATGGGGAAACTGCAAATGACTTGCCCCAGCACACAAGCATATGGGTGGCTTTATCAGGACAAGATACTGTCAGGTCACAGCCCATTTCATACACTACTGATTTGCTAGGAACTTGAAAATACAGATAACTGGTAAGAGTTTCTGGGAGAAGTGTCCTTTCTCTACTCACCTCTCCCCAAGCCTCATGTGAGCCCTCAAATCACAGGCAAGGGTGAGTCTGGCTTTTTTCCTGACATGAAATACATGGTTTCTCCACAAGCACCATCCAATTCTCAACACCCAACGTGTGAACCACAGTCAGCTGACTTTTGATATCCATATCTGTGGAGTTAGTGCTGACGCCACAGGTTGAGTTATCAATATTATCCTGACTTCAGTCACTCATGCCCTTGACCAAGTGACTAAAAGTGGGAGTTTCCATGACCCCACCTCAATGCTCAATAACAATAGAACAGGCAAACAAACTCAGGAAGACTCTTACTGTTCTAAGGTTAACGTACAGGATAAAAGTCTGTACATTGGGGGAGTCATTTAGGGCAAACAAGGAGTGGAGGTGGACGGAGCCTCCATGTCCTGGTGAGCACAGCACTCTCACATCACCACCATTGGTTTCTACCTCATAAGTTCTCTGAGCTTATATTGATGCATTTTTTTTGAGGTTTCACAAAGTAGATATATTTATTAAATCATTGGCCAGTGCTGACCAAGCTCAATCACAGTGTCCTCCCTCCCCACAAGTAAAGAAAGTTCAAGCCTTTACCCATTGTTTGAGCCAATCCTTTTATTTCATCCATTCCCAATCCTTTAAAAAGCTCGGCAACTATAAAAGACAAAAAATCCAACATTTTCAGGAGTCTTGGACCATGAATCAGGAAAGGATCAAGCATGGATAATAAAATGATAGTCAAAAGTGGACAAGGGACAAGGCCTGGAGATTTTGCTAATATTGTATCAGCCTTAGCCCCATGAACCAGCTACATAAGAGCTGTATTTCATGCTTTCCCTGCTGTTACTCTGCTCAGGGTTCCCAGGTCTTTCTGATTAATTTTTATAATAGAGGGATAATCATAATAGACACATAAATATACTTTCTGGCCCCAAAGAAGCAGGTAGAGGAATTTTTTCAAATGTATATATTGTGGTGGAAAATGACCAAATTGGCCATGGCATGCAAATAAACTTTATATTTATGTCCGGTAATATGTTTAAAGAATCCATGTAGCATGTACCTGCTTTTTTTTTTTAATTTTCTTTACTTTATTGTGTTGGTTTTGCTATACATTAACATGAATCCGCCATGGGTATACATATGCTCCCCATCCAAAACCCCCCTCCCTCCTCCCTCCTGATTCCCTCCCCCTGGGTCATCCCGGTGCACCAGTCCCGAGCATCAAACCTGGGCTGGCGATTGATTTCACATATGATAATTAACATGTTTCAATGCCATTCTCCCATATCATCCCACCCTTGCTCTATACATCTGCGTTTCTTTTGCTGTCTCGCATGCAGGGTTCTAGTTACCATCTTTCTAAATTCCATATATATGCATTAGTATACTGTATTTTTGTTTTCCCTTCTGGCTTATTTCACTCTGGATAATAGGCTCCAGTTACTGCTGTTCAGATGAGGAAACTGTAGATGGCTTGTCCTAGAACACACAGCATGTGGGTAGCAAGGTTGGGACAAGAAATTGCCCTGTCTCAACTCATTTGATATACTACACTGTTCAGCCAGCAACTCTGAAAATATTGATAATTTGTGAGAGTTTCTGGGTGCAGTGTACTATTTTCATTACTCTCCTTCCCAAGACTCTCCCTAGCTCCCAAAGCATAGGGAGAGTGAATCTGGGTTACTCTGACACCAAATATGTGGTGTCTCCAGTAAGAAATCCAATACCCCAAACACCCACTAAGTGTACAACAAGTCAATTTACTTCTGATATGAACTGAAGGAGTTAGCACAGATTCTGCATGTTTAGGGTTCAAAGCTGTCCTCAGTTCAGATGATGGTGAAGTGGTAATGATTTGATAAAGTAGCTGAAACTCAGAAGTTTCATTACCCCACTCCATGTTCAATAACTCAGTAAATCTGATGACCAAACTCAGGAAGACCACTCAGATATGGATCTCAACTTATTATAAAGGATAAATCTAGGCACAGCAAAATGAGTGATGTGCAAGGCAAAGTGGAGGTGGAGGTGTGGGGGGCCTCCATGCCCTGGAGAACACAGGGCCCTCAAATCACTGCCATGTGTTACTACCCAAAAAGCTCCCTGAATGCCCATATTCACGGATTTGTGTTGAGGTTTCACTAAACAGGTATATTGACTGAATCATTGGTCAGTGGTGACTGTTCTCAATCTCAGTGCCCTGTCCTCTCCCCAGAGGTGCAAAAAGTTCAAACCTGCAACAACAGCACCGAAGAAAATTGAAACCAAATCTGTTATTGAACGTTTCTCAAGTCTCCTTCTATGGCTTGTCTTCAGACCTATGAAAGACAGTAAATTTCAGGAGTTTCAGGAGGCCTGGCCCATGTACCAGGACAAGGATCAAATATGCATAATAAAATAATAGCAGTGAACATGGAATTGGACAAATATGGATAATAAAATAATAGTCAAAAGAGGACAAAGGAAAGGTCCTGGAGACTTTACTAATATTGTATCAGCCTTGGTCCCAGGAGCAAACCTACTTGGGGCTGTGTTTCTTGTTTTCTCTGCAGTGGCTCTGCTTACTCATCAGGCCTTCTGGTTGTTTCTCATAATAGAGGAATAATCATTATTTGAACCTAAATATCTTTCTTGCCCAAAGAAAGTAGGTAGAGAAATTGTTTTCAGATTAACACATTTTGGTGGAAAATGCACAAAATTCACCATGAAATGTGAGTCAACTCTTTATATTAATAACTGGTAACCTGTTCAAAACCCCATACAACATGTGCTCCTCTTTGGATGAGAAAATTGCAGATGACTTACCCACATGGCATGTGGGTGGTAGGGCCAGAAGAAAATATTAGCATGTTACAACCCATTTAATACACTACCTGATTCTACCAGGAATTCCGAACATGCAATGTCCTACTTTCATTACTCCTGCTTTTGGAGCATCATCTGAATCCCCAAATCACAGTGAATCTGGGTTTTTCTCTGACAACAAATATGTGGTATCTTTACCTACAGCAACCAGTTTCCCAAACACCCACTGGGTGTCCAGCAAAGCAGTTTACTTCTGATTTGAAATCTGTGGAGTTACTGCAGATTCTGCAGGTTGAGGGCTGAAGACCATCCTCAGTTCAGATGCCAGCCATGAGGTTCAGAGTCACTGATGCATGTGATCAAATAGGTAAAATCAGGGTATCCATAACCTCAAATGCCTTTCAAATTCAACAGCACCATAGAATTGCCTGCTAAATTTTGGAAAATACCTTGCTACCTATTCCCAATTTAATACACAAAATATAACTCAAGCAAGTAGAATGGAGGAAATGTATATGGCAAAGAGGGAGGGAAGTGTGCCCAGCCTCTGTGCCCGAGTGAGCAGAGCACCCTCATGTCATCTTTCTGTATTCACTGATCCATAAGTCCTCTGAGACCAGTATTTATGTATTTCTTTCTAGGGTTCACTAAACAGGTGTATTGGTTGGATCGTCTGCCGTTGGTGATTGATGTCACTCTTGGTTTCCTCCCCTGTGCTCAGAGGTGCTAGAATGAGAGGTGGTGAAAACCGTAACCTCAAAATGGATATTTGCGGTTTCTTGGAGATCAACTGCATCTTGAGGTTACCTTGAGTCACATTTTTTACTCTGCCTATAAAGTTAATAAATTCTGAGAGTTTTAGGAGGCCTGGACCATTAACTAAGAGAAGGATCAAATATGCAGCTTTTTATTACTACACTACAGTGAGGTTCAGAGACAAGGAAGGGACAAGGAATAGAGAGTCTTAGAAATGGGATCCCTGATCTGGTAGACTTGGGTTGGATATATGCATAGTTAATATAAAATTTTAATATATATCTTCATGAGAATCACGATGTCAATGGAAATAAAAGTTTGCAAATTCAGACTTCCCCGAGTGGTCCAGGAAATAAGAATTGGTGTGCCAATTCAGGGAACATGAGTTTGGTTCCTGATTTGGGAAGATTCCACATGCTTTGGGGCAACTAAGCAGGTAAATTGCAACTACTGAGCCCAGATGCCTAGAGTCCCTAATCTGCAACAAGAGAAGCCACCATGATGAGAAGCCCACACACCACAATGAGAAAGTAACCCTGTAACTAGAGAATATTCTCACATAGGGAGGAAGATCAATGCTGCCCAAACCAATCAGACAAACAAAAATCCTGGCCAATGTGACAGGATAAATCCAGAGAGGGGCGGCAGCACCCACCTCACACCTGCCCTCCCCCTTCCATGGACTTCCATCATTTCCCCAGAACATGTAAAGGTGAGGCGAGTCCAGACCTACCCTGGTCCTGGGTATGGTGTTCATACACCGGGGTACTGTCCACCAGGATAACCAGGAGGAAGAGAAGGGCTGCGGAGAGGCAGAGTCGGTTCATCTTCATGGCCTTGCAGGAGGGTTCCTGAGGGTGCTGGGGATGGACTGGGCTTTTAATATCCTGGCTGAGGAGTGATATCAGGAGATGAGGAGGGGAGTGAGGAAGGGGAGGAGCTGGGTCAGTCTTGTCTATTGCAAAATCTCCCTCCAAGGCATGTCTCCTGCTTCTGTCTGCAGGCGCCAAATGTCCAGTAACAGTAGTTCTCAGATTTGGCTTGTCTATGACCTCATGTAAACACAGACAGTGATCAGACAGATGCAGTTTTGTCCAACATGATCCCTCAGGGAGCATCCCAGCACATACAGTAGTGCATGGAATACAATGTATGGTCAGTGGGTGGATGAGAGCAAATCATAAGACATATGAGTGAAAAGTAGTGTGTTAGCCCAGGTCCTCCTTTTCAGCCTCGTGCAGGTGTCATCACATCTGGGCCTCAATGTCCTGACCCCCTTCGCCGATCTCAGATGACAGGTGTGACACAGGTCACCTTCCACAACAACTGCCCCAACTTCTCCACTGGATGGACATTTGCCCTTCACCAGGCATTGGTCCAGGCAGGAACTTAGGTGGAGAAGGTGATTTCGCTCTGGCATATAAACCTGTTTATGCATTGAAAAAGCAATAGGGAGAGGGGGCATAGGGGAACCAGTGAGCTGAACATGTCTCCACAGCATAACCAATAGCTGCCCATCACGTAGTTTCACAAACAGGAGAGCTGCCTGCCTTAGTGGACCTCATGGGACCTTGGATGATCACCTGGAGTCATTCCCTTACTTCTGCTCTCTCCCTCAGTGGTTTTGGGGTCACATAACCTCACTGTGGGAGCCACCTCTGCATTTTCCTAACTTTGTTCCTGAGGATTTAAATCTCCTACAATCCTGTGTCTTCAGGTGTCACGTGAGGTTCGTGCCGCCCACATCATGTGGTTGCTGTGGAATCAATGGATGCAACAGTCATATATTCCTTCTCCTTGAGAAGTCAATGTCCTTTGCAGTGTTGGTAGTAACAATAATGAGTAATTACTCTGGGTAAAACTTAAATTCTTCATTGTGGCAGGCATTGTCCTAAGCACCTGACACATATAATTCATCTAATCCTCAAAAATCTTTAAAGAAAAGGGGAGAGGTGGTCCTAAGATGGCAGAGCAATAGGATGGGGAGACCACTTTCTCCCCAACAAATACACTGAAAGAACATTTAAAAGCTGAGCAAACTCCACAAAACAACTTCTGAATGCTGGCAGAGGATATCAGGCACCCAGAAAGGCAGCCCATTGTCTTCAAAAGGAAGTAGGACAAAATATGAAAAATAAAAAGAGAGACAAAAGAGGTAGGGATGGAGATCCATCCCCAGAAGGGAGTCTTAAAAAAGAAAGAAGTTTCTGAACACCAGGAAATATTTTCCCCGGCAGATCTGTGGCAAGTCTCAGAGAGTAAAATAGCCAGGAGCAAAAATAGATAAATAATTAAACCCCACAAATTACATGCCTAACTGCAACTCCCAGCTGAGCGGCAGCCCAGACGCCCCATCCCCCACTAGCAAGTGAGGGCTGGTCAGGGAGGGGCAGGCTGTACTGCTTTGGGTGAGGACCCGGACTGAATGCCCGAGGGCAACCCGAGGGAACTAGGTGAGACAGCAACCTAGACTGCAGAATAGCTTTCCGGGGAAAAGCCACTGCCCGGCCCACACACAGAACAAAGGGCTGCGTGGAGCTAGACGGCTGTGGGCTGCGGACTGGCCCATCCCCTGCCGCGGGGGGCAAGGGCAGAAAGGTGCAATCGCGGCCCCAGAGAGGCATCCTCTACCAAACTGCGGGCAGACTTCGTTGCCAACCAAGACTTCTTGGGATTCTGGACGGTCACCGCCAGAGATCAGCTCTCCACACACCTGGGAAGGCACCCTCAGTTGCACACCCAGAAAACCGAGCGGCTGGGATGGGAGAGGGGAGAAGCTGCAGCCCCCAACTGCGCTGGGCGGCTCGGACCTGGGAAGTGCAGGCCACTCGAGGGGCCTGCCCCAGGCTGCTCCCGGTGGAGCGACCTAGAGCCTGAGCAGTGTGGGCTGGGAAAGCACACGCGCCCTGAGCGGGACAAACCCCAGTGTAGCTGAATCACTGTGAGCGCACGCCAGCGATATCTGTTTGCAGTGTTCCTCCCTCCCCACAGCACGACTGAACAAGTGAGCCTAAAAAAGTGACCACCACCGCCCCCTTGTGTCAGGATGGGAAATAGACACTGAAGAGACCAGCAAACAGAAGACACTAAAATAATCAGAGGGAACCTCTTTGGACTGACAGGAGTAACAGATTAAATCCTTGCAGTTAGCACCAACTACATAGGAAGGAGCCTATAGACCTTGAAAAGTACAAGCTGGACCAAGGAACTATCTGAAAATGAACTGACCCCACAGTATGCAACAGCTCCAGAGAAAGCCCTAGATATATTTTTACTATGATCATCTTTTAAATTTTTAAAACTTTTTTATTACTATTTTTAAAGTTTTATATTTTTATTTTTAAGTCCCCTATAACTCCTTCAATTTTCATTTTTATAACCATCTATTACCTACCCAAAAAAGACCCTATTTTTTAAGCAAACTTCATATATATATATATATATATATATATATATATATATGTAAGAATTTCTGTGACTGTGTTTGTTGTTGTTTGCTTGTTTTTTCCCCCTCTTTTTTCCTTTCCTTTTTTTTAATTGTATTTTTGAGAATCTAACCTTTAATCTAGATTTTCGATCTTTACATTTTAGTATTTGTTATCAACTTTGTTCTTTAAGAATCCAATCTTCAGTACCCATTTTTACTTGGGAATGAGATCACTGGCTCGATTGCTCTCTTCCCATTTTTTACTCTCCTTTTTTTTCCACCAGGTCACTTCTATCTCCCCTCTCCCCCTTTTCTTCTCTACCCAACTCTGTGAATCTCTTTGAGTACTACGAGTTGTAAAGAACACCTAGATAACTGATTACAGGCTGGATCTGTATCTCTCCTTTTGACTCCCCCTTTTCTCCCCCTGGCCACCTCTGTCTCCTTCCTCCCTCTTCTGTTTTTGGTATAACTCTATGAACATCTCTGAGGGATCCAGACTGTGGAGAGCACATAAGGAAGTGATCGCTGGCTAGCTCACTCTCTTCCCATTTGATTCCTTTCTTCTCCTTCTGGTCACTTCTATCTCCCTTCTCCCTACCCTCCTCTCCATGTAACTCTGTGTACCTCTCTGGGTGTCCCTCACTGTGGAGAAATTTTTCATCATTAACCTAGATGTTCTACCATTGGTGGAGTCCTGAGGCTACTGTAAGAATAAGGCTGAAAACCAGAGGCAGGAGGCCTAAGCCCAAATCCTGAGAATACCAGAGAACTCCTGAATCCAGGAGTTAATTAATCAATAGGAGCTCATCAAACGCCTCCAAACCTACACTGAAACCAAGCAACACCCAAGGGCCAACAGGTTCCAGAGTAAGATATACCACGCAAATTCTCCAGCAACACAGGAACATAGACTGGAGCGTCAATACACAGGCTGCCCAAAGTCACAACAAGCCCATTGACATCTCAAAACTCTTTACTGGACATTTCCTTGCTCGCCAGAGAGAAGAAATCTAGATCCACCCACCAGAACACCAACACAAACTTCCCCAACCAGGAAACTTTGTCCAACCCCACCCACAGCGAGGAACCTCCACAATAAAGAGGTAACACAGCAATACAAACAAGATGAAAAGGCAGAGAAATACCCAGAAGATAAAGGAACAGGATAAATGCCCTCCAAACCAAACAAAAGAGGAAGAGATAGGGAGTCTACCTGATAAAGAATTCCGAATAATGATAGTGAAAATGATCAAAAATCTTGAAAACAAATTGGAGTTACAGATAAACAACCTGGAGACAAGGATGGAGAAGATGCAAGAAAGGTTTAACAAGGACTTAGAAGAAATAAAAAAGAGTCAAAATACAATGAATATCCTGCAACTTTACTATATTCACTGATTAGCTCTAGTAATTTTCTGGTAGAGTCTTTAGGGTTTTCTATGTAGAGGATCATGTCATCTGCAAACAGTGAGAGGTTTACTTCTTCTTTTCCAATCTGGATTCCTTTTATTTCTTGTTCTGCTCTGATTGCTGTGGCCAAGACTTCCAAAACTATGTTGAATAGTAGTGGTGAGATTGAGCACCCTTGTCTTGTTCCTGACTTTAGGGGAAATGCTTTCAGTTTTTCACTATTGAGGATAATGTTTGCTGTGAGTTTGTCATATATAGCTTTTATTATGTTGAGGTATGTTCCTTCTATCCCTGCTTTTTGGAGGATTTTTTTTATCATAAATGGATGTTGAATTTTGTCAAAGGCTTTCTCTGCATCTATTGAGATAATCATGTGGTTTTTATTTTTCAATTTGTTAATGTGGTGTATTACATTGATTGATTTGCGGATATTGAAGAATCCTTGCATCCCTGGGATAAAACCTACTTGGTTATGATGAAACAATTCTATTCACCTTCGAAACGAAAAGAAAATACTTAGGAGTATATCTACCTAAAGAAACAAAAGACCTATATATAGAAAACTATAAAATACTATTGAATGAGATCAAAGACAACACAAATAGATGGAGAAATATACCATGTTCATGGCTCGGAAGAATCAATATAGTGAAAATGAGTATACTACCCAGAGCAATCTATAGATTCAATGCAATTCCTATCAAGCTACCAGAGGTCTTTTTCAGAGAACTAGAACAAATAATTTCACAATTTGTATGGAAATACAAAAAACCTTGTATAGCCAAAGCAATCTTGAGAAAGAAGAATGGAACTGGAGGAATCAACCTCCCTGACTTTAGGCTATACTACAAAGCCACAGTCATCAAGACAGTATGGTACTGGCACAAAGACAGAAATATAGATCAATGGAACAAAATAGAAAGCCCAGAGATAAATCCATGCACCTATGGACACCTTATCTTTGACAAAGCAGGAAAGAATATACAATGGAAAGAAGACAATCTCTTTAACAAGTGGTGCTGGGAAAACTGGACAGCCACTTGTAAAAGAATGAAACTAGAACACTTTCTAACACCATACACAAAAATAAACTCCAAATGGATCAAAGATCTAAACATAAGACCAGAAACCCTAAAACTCTGAGAGGAAAACATAGGCAAAACACTCTCCAACATAAACCAAAGCAGGATTCTCTATGACCCACCTCCCAGAATATTGGAAATAAAAGCAAAAATAAACAAATGGGACCTAATTAAAATGAAAAGCTTCTGCACAAAAAAGAAAACTAAAAGCAAGGTGAAAAGGCAGCCTTCAGAATGGGAGAAAATAATAACAAATGAAGCAATGGACAAACAATTAATCTCAAAAATATACAAGCAACTCCTGCAGCTCAATTCCAGAAAAAATAAACTACCCAATCAAAAAGTGGGCCAAAGAACTAAACAGACATTTCTCCAAAGAAGACATTCAAATGGCTAACAAACACATGAAAAGATGCTCAACATCACTCATTATCAGAGAAATCCAAATCAAACCACAATGAGGTACGATTTCACATCAGTCAGAATGGCTGCCATTCAAAAGTCTACAAGGAATGGATGCTGGAGAGAGTGTGGAGGAAAGGGAACCCTATTACACTGTTGGTGGGAATGCAAACTAGTACAGCCACTATAGAGAACAGTGTGGAGATTCCTTAAAAAACTGCAAATAGAACTGCCATATGACCTAGCAATCCCACTGCTGGGCATACACACCGAGGAAACCAGAATTGAAAGAGACACATGTACCCCAATGTTCATCATCACACTGTTTACAATAGCCAGGACATGGAAGCAACCTAGATGTCTATCAGCAGATGAATGGAAAAGGAACTGTGGTACATATACACAATGGAATATTACTCAGCCATTAAAGAGAATACATCCCAATCAGTTCTAATGAAGTGGATGAAACTGGAGCCTATTATACAGGGTGAAGTAAGCCAGAGGAAAAACTACAGTACAGTATACTAATGCATAAATATGGAATTTAGAAAGATGTTAACAAGAACTCTGTATGTGAAACAGCAAAAGAGATGCAGATGTTTAGGACAGCCTTTGGACTCTAAGGAAGAGGGCAAGGGTGGGATGATACGGCAGAACGGTGTTGTAACATGTAAATTATCATATGTGAAATGAACCGCCAGCCCAGGTTTGATGCACGATACAGGGTACTCAGGGCTGGTACACCGGGATGACCCAGAGGAATGGAATCGGGAGAGAGGAGGGAGGGGGGTTCTATAAGGGAAACACATGTATACCCATGGTGGATTCATGTCAATGTATGGCAAACCAACACAATATTGTAAAGAAAATCAAAGTCTTTCTTGAATTTGTCACAATAAAAAATAAATAAATAAATAAAATAACAAAAAGGGGAGAAACTGTTGATATGTCCTTATGTTACCTAGGAAGTACTTGAGATAACAAGAAATAAAGTAGTTTCCTTAGCTCATAACTTGTAGAGAGAGGATTGGACCCAAAGATCTGACTTTAAGAGTGTGCAGATGCACTCTGCTGCAGTGCAAGCTGTAAATTACTGTGCACGTGTGAGGGGGGTTGTTGCTGTTTAGTCGCTCAATCGTGTCCAACTCTCTGAGACCCCATGGACTACAGGCCATTCTCTACCCCTCTGCAGTGCTGCTTCCTGTCCTATCCCAAGCCTTGATAGCACCGCTGTGGGTCAGGATAATCCTCCCCCGTCTTGACATTGTTCTTCTTTGCTTTGAAGCGACCAAATACAAAGGACTCGAAGATCCCAGACTTGGTGTTATAGCTGTATCTGGTTATTTTAGCCTTGCATGGATCTGTGTATGGAGCCTGCAAAGTCAGGCCACAGAGCTGTAAAGATGGGAGGATCTCAGTCAAATAGAAGATGGTAATCATCGTTTGGTCTACTAGATGAAAGACTGAAACCACCAGTTTGTTTGCAATAGAGATCGTAGGGGTGCAGGGGTGTGAGTGTGAAAAGGCCCTTTGATATCCTTCTGTCCAGGGCATTATCACCAGTGATGTTAGGCATCGCAGAGACAGGACAATGCTGCAAATAATTACATATTGTTGCTGAATATCTATAGATTAATTGGCATAATTCCGCTGACTAGCTCCAAAAGAACAAAAATGGAGGATGCTCATTAGGAATATTCCCCACATGTTGGTAATGATTAGAGCTGGACAATGGTCTGTGGGTTTATAATACTATTTTCTGAATGTGTGTGATAGAAACTTTTCATCTTTGCAAAATAAAATGTGAAGCCAGATAACTAACAAGACCTATCGTATAGCACAGGCAAAGCCTCTCAGTGTTGTGTGGCATGCTGGATGGCAGGAGAGTTTAGGGGAGAATGGACACATGTATATGTATGGCTGAGTCTCTCTGCTGACCACCTGAAACTATCACAATATTGTTAATCTGCTATACTCCAATACAAAATAAAAAATTAAAAGAAAAAGTGGGAAGGCGTTACGCTGTACTAGAGAAATGCTTGGAAGAAGAGCCACCAGTGTTTCACTTTAGTTACATCATGGGCGCTGGAATAATGGAATATTGAGGCAATATTGACACTCTGACTTATATAAGAAATTTCCTGCTCTCCCTGCACTTAACCTCTGCAGGGCAGAAGGTCATTTGCCACTCAGTGTTCTGATGCATTTCATAACAGAAATGATCATGATTTGACAGATAAATTTTTTTAGAGGGGTAAAGAAATGTAGGTATACAAGTCTTTTGGAGTAAAACATTCTGGTGGAAGATGGACACCATTGACCACAAATGTGTAAACTCTTTGTACTCATGACTGGTGATCCTTTCAAAAAACTCACATAACCTGGTCTCCCCATAATGATAGATGACTTGCCCCACAACACACAGCATGTGAGTGGCAGGATCAGGACAAGACATTTTTCTGTCACAGTCCACTTAATCAAGTACCTGATTCTGCCAGGAATTCTGATAATGCAGAGAACTGGAAAGGGGTTCTGAGTGCTCTGCCTCACATAATATAGTTCCAAGCCCCTGACCCTCACACCAGACACAAATGGGAGAGAAGAGTGAGTCTGGGTTTTTTTACCAGACTCAAAACATGCAGGGTCTCTGCCAACAGCAACCAGTTCCACAATACCCACTGAAATTCTGGAAGTCAAGTGACTTCTGACACTAAATCCCTAGAGGTGACCCAGACCCCACAGGGTGAGGGCTCCATTTCTGAGGACGGCTATATTTCAAGTGGTGATCACAAGTCCTGTGGTCATTTATACAAATGACCAATGAGCTGTTAACTCAGAGCTAATATGACCCACTTCCCACATTCAGTAACTTATTAGATCACTCACAGAACTCAGGAGAGCCCTTTACTTACCATCCCCAGTTATTATAAAGCATAGAGAAATGTAGATGTGTGGGGCAAATGGGGACTTGCGGGTGCTGAACCTCTAAGCCCTCTCAGGACCTTTCCCCCTCACAATCATTTGAAACATTCACTTCCCTTGAGGCTCTTTGAAGCCAGTATTCAGGGTTTTAATTGAGGGTTGGAGGTAGGCAAGTCGATAGAATCTTTGGCATCGGTGACTGCACTCAATATCAGTATGCTCTCCTCTCCCCAGAGGGATTGGGTGTTGATGGTTCTAACCCTCTAAGCACCTGATGGCCTGTTCTGGAGTCCAGTCCCATCCAGACACTATCTGGGTTTCTATCCTAGACTCATCACATGACTTACAGATAGACAGTAACTTCCAAGAGTCTCAGGAAGCCTGGGCATGAACGAGGACAGAGAACAAAAATGGATCTTGTGATTACACTGCACTGAGGTGTATGTAGAAGGTTGTGTCCAGGAAGGAAGAGTTTCCGTGATGGGGTCCCTCATCTGCTAGAGTTCATGGGGATACTTTTCTTTAACAGCTGAACACATAGTAATATCTTTTGAGAGTCAAAAATTGTTCACGGAGTTAAATTACCCACTTCCCAGAAGATACCCAGAGATGGTTGGCAGCACTCACCCTACCCATACAACTCAACGCCTTCCGTGGACTCCCGTCATCCCCCACCTCCAGAGAGGAGAGATGAGCCTGGACTTGCCGTGGGGCTGGTTGCTAGCTTCACACCCTGGGGTGCTGGCCACCAGGGTGCCCAGGAGGGTGGGAAGCATTGCATAGAAACAGAGCTGGCTCATCTTCACAACCTTGCAGGAGGGCTCCTGAGGAAAGGTGGCAGCTGACTGAGCTTCTCACATCCCAGCTAAGGGACTGGAAGAGAGACAAGGAGGGAAGTGAGGAAGAGAAGGGTGTGGGGTCAATATTGTGCAGTGTGTACAACCCTATTATCCATTGTCCTGCTTCAGCCTGCTGGGGATAAATGTCCAATATCAATGCTGCTTAAACTTGACTTTGCGTGTAGGTCTCATGGAAACATCTTTTGTAGTTGTACAGATGGAATTTAGTCCAATATGGTCACTCATGGATGTTCCTAGCACCTAGAGCAGTGCATGGCAAGTGATAGACAATCAGTGGGTGGATGAGAGCAAGTCACGGGATGAATAAGTGAATAGCAGTGTATGAGTTCAGGTCCTCCTCTGCAGCCTCCTGTAGGTGTCATCACGTCTGGGCATCAATTGCCACCACCTCCCTGCCCCCACCACCCTCACCTAGCTCAGAAGACCAGTGTGACACACACACCTTCCCCCAACTATTGCTTCAGCTTCTCTACTGGATGGAGACCTGCTCTTTACCTTGCTGTTCCCTGCAGGAACTTAGCTGGAAAGGTGATGTCCTGCTGGTGCAGCAACTCTCTTTTCTGTTTAGAACAGGAGTAAGGGAAGGGGGCAGAGGGGAAGGAGGGAGCTGCACACATCTCCACAACCTGACCACCTGCCCTCCTTCACCTGGTTTCACAAACAGGAGAGACGCCTGCCTGAGTGGACTTCAGAGCACCTTAGAAGATTGCCTGCAACCACACACTTCCTCCTCCTCTCTCCCCAAAGGGGTTTGTGTTCACAAGACCTCCTTTTTATGACTAGTTCTGCCTTTTGCCATCTCTGTGTCTGCAGATGGAAATCTCCAAGTCCTCATGTCTTCAGGTGTCAGGTGAGGTCAGCGCTGCCCATATCAGGGTTTGCTATGGAAGCAATGGACACAGCCGACACATGTTCCTTCTCCCTGAGAAGTCAGAGTCCTCTGTAGTATTAATAACAGTATGAGCAATCACAACAGATAAAATGTAAATTCTTTTACATGTCAGTCATTATCCAAGCACTTGACATATAATTACAGATTTAAGTCTCAACAATCCTAAATGAGGGGATGAGAAAGTTTTGATAATTCCTTGTGTTACAGAGGAGGAACCTGTGCTACACAAAAGAAAGTATGTTGATTACAGTCATCGAGTTGAGAAAAAGGTTTTGAACCCAGGGATCTGGCTGCAGAGTTTGTGCACATGCACTCTGCTGCATTGAGAGCTGTTATCTACAGGGGAGCTGCGAGCGGTGCCACATCCACAGTCCCTTCCCTCACTCCTGTGTATTCACTTCCAGTTGCAATCACACAGCACTAGCCTCCCTCCAACTTATCTGCACTCAGACAAGCATTTTCCACTCATGCACACACACACACAGACACACACAGACACAGACACAGACACACAAACACACACACACCCTGTGCTCCACTTCATGCTCAAGGAGAAGGGAGCTAGACTCAGTGCCCAGAAGCCACAGGAGCAAGTCCAGCCAAACGTCAAGCAGGCACAGAGCTGGGTGATGAGCTGGGAGGACACAGGGGCTGCCTTCCTGCACAGACACCCTTTCCCTGGAGAAGGGCAGGCGCTCTCAATACTGAGCTGCCTCAGGACAGAAGGGCATCAATAGCCAGTAACTCACCAAACAAGCCACTGTGAGTGGAGGGTCTACTCTCTCCTGAGACATCTCACGTGGATGATTTCATTTAGCCTCATGTCCATCCTACAATATCTAAGATTCTCATCCCATTGTGTCAAGAAGAAAGCACAGGCTCAGAGGTAAAGCCACTTGCCCAGGACACAAACCTGCAATGGTCTAATGTGGATTCTAGTTCAGGAGGCCCTCTGGTGCTTCTCCTCTTCCTGCCTCAGTCTCTGTATCTGAGACCAAGGAGTAGAAGAGACTCCCCTTAATATCAGAAACTCCTCTTTTCTCCCCCTGCTTCTCTCATCTGTCTGTCTTTTCCTGTCAATATCCCCCTGTCTTGTTCCCCCCTCACTCTGGTCCAAATTAGAGTCCTCAAGATCCACGATCCCCCTGATGGACCAGTTCTCCCTCCCCCTCCTCCCTCCCTGCTCATGGAAGTGTGGTCTCTAATTAGAAACGTTCCTGGTCCCTGTAGGCCTCTTTACAGAAATTACAGGACAGGAACAAAACAGTAGCTGGTTTCTGGGTGAAGACAAGTGATGTAACTGTCTGGGACCCCAGGTCATATCTCTGTTTCTTTTTTCCTCAGTATCTCCTTCTGAAAAATGACGATCTAGGATTCCACACTATCTAAGGCTGCATCTTCAAATGGATGGAATGAACTTGGGGCTAACAGAAGATATTTAGATATTTGAGATGCTGTGCCCTCTGAGAGGTACATTCATATTCAAGTAATAGGTGACCATTTTCTCACAACATGATAAAATAGCACCTCAATGTTTGGACCACACAGTATGTTTCTTAAAGATTATTGTCAGGATTAAACATAAGAGCATAAACCAGAGGTTGCAAAACTGGCTAGAATATATGTATGGTGAGCCCACAGAGTATATTTTACCATTTTAAACATTTATACAATATCTCAATGGGAAATTTCATATAAAAATTTATGTGAATGCTGGAAAAAGTTAACAAATTGGTATCACAGTCCTGCAATTTAATAAGGGCCAAGGTCTAAAACTTGAGTGAGCATCAGAATCCCTTAGCCATTTGGTCAAACACAGATCTGAGATCTTCATCCCCAGGGTTTTGATTCAGGAGCACAGAGTGGGACCTGACTAGCTGCATCAACAAGGTTCCCAGGGTGCTAAGGGTGCTGTTCAAGGGACTACACTTTGAAAACCATATAGTAAACTAAAAAGAGCAGTTCTATTCTCAGGAGGGAAACATTCTCTCCAGTTTCCATAATCACCACCATTCTTTATGGTCCCCATGCTTCCATTTATATTACTCACATGCCCTGGAGGGCATTTAAAATTGTGACCTGTCATGTGGGCTCACAGTAAGTATTGAAAAAGAGATAGCTTAGTCTTCTTTAACAATCTCATCACGTATTATTATTCATTTTAGAGATGAAGATACCGAACTATAGTTATGGAAAAGTGACTTGCTGGAAAAACAGACTGCTGAAAATCAGGAGGAAGACACTTGCCTGTTAGTCAAGTGTCTCCTGTTAGCCATACACAAACATACAAACACCACCCAGGCAAATCTATTTGATATTAACACAGATGACGCATCAAAGATTTTGGACATGACTTCATGAATGTCAATCATAATTACAAGAATACGAGGTGGTCCCAGCCTTTCTGGCAGCATCCAGGCAGCCAAGTTCCCAAGACTGCTGAAGTGCTGGTCAGGTGGAGGGTGAATGTTTGGATGTAGAGACAAAGAAGATTGCAGCAAGAATCAGGAATTCACACCCCAGGCTCTACTCTCACTGCAATCACGAGGAGCTTTTCTCCTGCATTGTTTCTATCCTTACTTCTATATTTATGGACTATATCCTATTTGCCTGGAACTGTGCATAGTTCTAGGGATAAAGCAAAGTCTTACTCTCATGGTGCTTAGAGCCAACTGCATGAGACAGGAGTAAAGAAGCAGTCGTATGGGAGAGGAAAGAGGCAGAGTTCTGCTGCGGAAGGTAGGGCTGAGAAGCAAGAGGGAAAGGCTGGATATTATCATGAGCAGCCAGAGCTCAGCCCTGAGCGGGTGCTCCTTGGACTTCCACCTCTCAGGGGAGCCCAGTTCCCATGGCCTCTGCAAAAGGAGAGGAACTTGCAGATTGAATCTCTGAAGCTCCAGACCCGGACACTGTCTACCTGAACGGGACCTAAACCTTCCTGGGAATGAGCAACCACAGTGCTCTCAGAATCACAATGATCACCAAGAAGGAAGTAATTTTTAATTATTTAAGGAAAGAGTTTTAGTTCCTACCTTCTACTTTTCCCTGCCCCCACACCTCAAAGAAAGGAAAAGGTTTGGAGGGCAAGTTCATCACAAATGGCTAAAGATTTAATGAACCGTGATTGTGATGAAGCCTCCACCGAAACCTCAACAGAGCAAATTATTTATGTTTTTCTAATGAACTGAGGTGGACCCAGGGGACAATATGGGTCCATACTCCATCGTTGCTTACTGGACCACTGCAGTAGACTGCCCAGGGGCCTCTGTCTCTGCCCTTTGCCCCTCGGACACCATTCTTCAGCTGAAGCTGCAGAATCCTGTTTCAGAGTGAATCCTAGCCTATAGCCCCCATCACCAGTCTCTTTGGTTTTCTGAGATCAGATCCGGATTCTTTTTTTTTTTTTTTTTTAGTTTTTTAAAAACATTCTTTTATTTTCTTTTGTTCCCTTTCCAGAACAGATCCTGATTTTTAAAGTTCTAAAAGGCTCTTCATGATTTGTCCCCATAGCCTCTCTGTCTGGTCCCCTTCCACTTCACTCCCCCTCAGTCCACTTGACTCCAGTCACCCTGGTCCTGTCTGCCTCTCAAACACACTAAGCAGATTTTTTGACAGACTCTGCTCAATGCCTCTTTATCACAGAGGGTTTTCTTGACCCTCTACCCACTTCTGAATCCCCATCACTCCCTTTCTTCACGACTCTCATCAAGACCTGGCATAGGATTTTCACATTTTTATTGTCTGTCTCCCTCCTAGAAGGATATATTATTTTATTTTTACTGTATTTTGTTTACAGCTGTTTCCTTACTCAAGAAACTATGCTCTCAGAACCAAAAGAATGAATTTTGATAAATATTTCTAAGTAAATGACTCTCCTATTTAATACTCATGCTAAATGCCCATCATTGAAGAGAGTGGATAAAGTAAAATTCCTGTGAGTCTCTATGATGATGAGCCCTGTCTAAATAATTATGCATGTAACTGTCATCAAAATCATTATAGGAAAATAAAATATAGTCTGATAGGGGAGCAAGAGGAAGGGCATTGAGTCTTGACTAACATTGTACCAGCGTGGAAAAAACAGTCTTGACCCCACAAGCAAACTCAAGGAAGTACTGCATCTGCCTGCAGTTAACTTTGGAGGGAGTAGCCCTCATAATCAACAAAAGAGTCTGAAATGCAGCGCTTAAGTGTAACTTCAAAAATGACAGCTGTTCTCGGGTCATTTCCAAGGCAAGCCATTCAACATCACAGTAATTCAAGTCTCTACCCCTGCCACCGATGCTGAAGAAACTGAAGTTGATCGGTTCTATGAAGACATAGAAGAAGTCTGATAACTAACAACAATAACAATAAAATGTTCTATTCATCATTGGAGAATGGAATTCAAAAGTAGAAAGTCAAGAGATACTTGGAGTAACAGGCAAGTTTGGCCTTGGAGAACAAAATGAAACAAGGCAACTAACAGAATTCTGCTAAGAGAAGGCATGGTCAGAGCCAATACCCTTTTTCAACAACACTAGAGACGATTTTACACACGGACATCACCAAATGGTCAACACTGAAATCAAATCGATTTCATTCTTTGTAGCTGAAGATGGAGAAACTGTGTAGAGTCAGTAAAAACACAACCTGAATCTGACTGTGGCTCAGACTCTTATAACAAAATTAAGGCTTAAGCTAAAGAAAGCAGGAAAACTATTAGTCCAACCAAGTACGACTTAAATCCAGTCCACTGTGAATATATGGTGGAGGTAACAAATAGATTCAAGGGATTAGAACTTGTAAACAGTGTGCCTAAAGACTTATGTTCGGAGGTCTGTAATACTGTACAGGAGGCAACAAACAAAACTATTTCAAAGAAAAAGAAAACCAAGAAGACAAAGCAGAGTATTTAAGTGGTCTCTGGCTGGAACATTGAAAAGTACAAGTTTTATCATCATTTATACTAAAGAAAGCAAAGCTCAGAAATGTTGAGAATATGCCCAAGACCAGAAAGATATGAAAAACAGCACCAAAGCCCTGTGTGTTCTCATTTATTCAAATACTAATACTACTACTTGCAGAGGTCTCCATGATGAACTTGACGAAACTGTGGTGAAACAGATACTATCTGTTTCCAAAGTTGCCTTCATTCTAAATCTTCCCAGAAGCAGAGCAGGAAAGTATCATCAAAGTCCCTCTCCTTGGGACCTGAGAGCGAGGACCTGTCATATTAGGCATTGAATACAGCAGCTAAGTGCCATCTCTATGCCTACATTTCCTCCATTGAAGGGTTCTTAGCATGATTAATGGGAAAATATAGGCAAAATACTAACACAGAGCCAGGGATACTAAACGGTAGTTGACCTTTCTTTTGCCTGAAGTATGACACCTCCTCCCCACATGACACCTCAGGGAATCAGATTTCTTAGATAAATGGACAACTGAATCTCATACCCATTCTCCATCTTAGAGTTCGGAGGACAACCTGCTCCCCAGTTTGACTGAGATTAAAACTAACAAAGAAAAGTTGTCGTGTTGATGTGTGTATCTCTCAGGGTTCTCTGTAGCTTGTGATGCTGTTAAGGAGTCGATGATGGTATAATGGGTTTCTTCCTATACCCAGTAGGGCACAGTCTTCAGAAAGGGGAATGGGAGGTGCCCACTATCTGCAGAGCAGTTAGGAGGACCACCATTTGCATGGACACTATGCGTTAAGGTTTGTAATTATAAACAACAGACTCCACTTCAGTCGATTTAATTTTGAATATACATTTACTGAAATATAAACCATAGTGTTTGAAGCTACAGAAATGAAAATTGCAGCATCATTGTGTGGAAAAGTGGCTTTTTTAAACCAAACTCTTCTCTCATCACTGATGTTGAGAACTGGATGCTGGATATTCCACCTTGGCCATGCACAAGGAGAGCAGTGATAGTGGCCAGGGGGAAGACGGTGAGGATGCCTTGAGGATGGGGGGTGAAAAATAATTCCTGTGTAACACCACAGGCTCTGTAGTTATCTGATCACGAGGACTGTGCTTCTACATTCCTTCCTTCTTTCCTCAAGTAACTATAAACTGTCTCACTGGTGTCGTTTCCTATGTGAAGAGCTAGGGGCACAGGGGATACGTGCTCTCACGGTACTGAGAACCAGCTGGATGAGACAGAGTTGGACGTGCTGACCTACAGGGGAAGGAGCAGGCAGGCTCTGCTGAGGAGGGTGAGGAAAAGGACTGAGGAGACTGAGGAGGTTCAGATGCAGCCAGAGCCCAGCCCTGCAGGGGTCCTCCTTGGACTTCAGAGTTTCAGGGAATACTCTTCCCATGTCCTCTGCAAAAAGAAAGGAACTTGTTGAGTGCCATCAGTGTAGCTCCAGACCTGAATAATGGTTAACTTAATAGATCCCATATTTTAAAAAAAAAATATGAAACCACATTCCTGAGTCATGAACAAGAAGGAAATGAATTTTCCAAGCCTACGTATGGCACCCAGAAGCACTGCAGACCTGCCCTGGAGGGTGCCTGAATCACTGTTCCCAACTGAGAAAGAGAAGCATGTGATCAGGCTGAGATGATCACAAAGAGGCATCTGGGGTTGCCCTTCTGCCATTCTCTCCCTGGAGAACCCGCTCAGTGTGTGGGGTCACGGGACACTGCAGACTCCTCCTGGCAGCAGCAAGGAGGAAGGCACTGTGCGGGGTGAATGGTGTGCGGTCCCCTGAGCTCCACCTCTTTCCCCAGCCCTTCCCCTCCTCCTGTGCCCTGGCCCCTGTCTTACCACAGGGAACCTGCTGCTTGAGAGCAGGTCTTCATGCAGTCCTCCAACGTTTTAAAGTTGTTTTCATTCCCTTCGCAGCCACCGTACACAAACTGCTCGCAGAGGCCAGTCTGGGCGTTGTAGAAGTACCTGGTCATCACGGCTTTGCAGCTACCTGTTAATTTAGGCTCCAGGCAGAAGGCAGGCTTAGAAGCTGCTGGAAGGAGAAGGGGCAATGGCTCAGTCATGAGGATGGTCATCAAGCTCTATACAAGGAAAACAACAAGAAACCCCAGTTTGTTTGACGTGCAGAATGTTAAGGTTGTGGAAGAATGCCAGGTTGAAAAGACCATTTGAAAACCTTCTTTCTCGGACAGAATTATGAATGTTGCTAGGGGTGACATGATACAGTAATCATGCAAAAACATACATCTCCTCATCAAGTCTTCTAAGGAAGTTTGATATAATGCCTTTGAATAGCCTTAAATCATCTGTAAGACTTCCAAGGTCATCCAGTGGTTAAGAATCTGGCTTCCAATATTGAAGTCATAGGTTTGATCCCTTGTCAGGAAACTATACCCTCAAATGGTGTAGACACTAAGGCAGCAGGGCATAAATTCTTTATATTCATGATTGGTAACCTGTTCAAAGAATCCATGTAGCATATTTCTCCTCTTCAGATGAGGAAACTGAAGAAAATTTTCCCCAGGAACACAGCATGTGGGTGATAGAGTCAGGACAAATTGCTATGATGTCACAACCCATCTGATACAATACCTGATTCTACCAGGAATTCAGAAAATACAGTTCACTTGTGAGAGTATCTGGAATCAGTGTCCTACGTTCATTGCTTCGTTGTACCCAAGGTAACATAAGCCCCAAACACGGGCCAGAGTATGCCTGGGTTTTTCCTAACATGAATATGTGATGTCTCTACCAACACCAACCAATTCCCCAGCACCCACTGGGCATCCCCCACTCAGTGGATGTCTGATATGAAATTCAAGCAGTTAGTGCAGACCCCACAGGTTAAGCGCTCAAGACTGTCCTCAGTTTAGTGCCAGACACGTGGTCCCCACTTACTGTGGCTTGTGACCAAATGGCTAAAATGGGAAGTCCATGACCTCATCTCCATGTTCAATAACTGAAGGTTACTTATGACCAAACTGAGGACAACATTACTTGCTGTTTGCAGATGAATAAACGTGAAACATTCCCAAGCAGTGAAATGGAGGAGACGTGTAGGGAAATGGGGTGGGGTGGAGAGGTGTGGAGTCTCAATTTCTTTGTGAGCATCACACCCTCAGAATCGTATTCACCCCCTAGAAAACTCTCTGAACCTATATATTTATGCACTGTTGAGGGTTCAAGAAATAGGCTTATTGATTGAAGCACTCGTTGGCCATTGGTGATTGATCTGAATCTCTGTGTCCTTCACTCTTCCCCGAGGGGCAGAAGTTACAAACCTTTATTTTCCTCATTGACTGCTGAGTATTCAATCTTGAGTGTTTGGTATTCCTCTAGAGTATGGTTATCGAATTGTATTCCAGAAATCATCACCTGACCTATGAAAGACAGTACGTTTCAAGAGTTTCAGGAGGCCTGCTTCATGAAACAAGCAATGGATCAAACATGGACAAGGTGAAAACAGTCAAAAGACAATAAGGGAAAGGGCCTGGAGACTTTTGTAATACTGTCTCACCCTGGTCCCACATCATACTACACAAGGGCTTTGTTTCTGGTTTCCCTGCAGCTACTCCCTTCCATGGCTCAATGTCTCTTGGTTAATTTTAATAATACAGGAATAAACATTATTTGATAAACAAATATTTTTACTTGACCAAAGCAAGTAGGTAGGAAGAGAAATTTTTTTTTCAGAATAACACATTTTGGTGGAAAATGGACAAATCTGGCCATGACATGTGAACAGTCTTTCCATTTATAATTCATCATCTATTTGAAGAACTCATGGAACATGTTTCCCTAGTCCGAATGAGGAAAGTACAGATGACTTGCCCCAGCATACAAGCCTGTGTGTGGCCTGGTCAGGACAAGACTCTGCCATGTCACAACCCATTTGCTACAGAATTGATTGGCTAGGAACCCGAAAATACAGAAAAGTGGTATGAGTTTCCAGGTCCGGGGTCTCACTTTCTCTACTCACCTCTCCCCAGGTCTTGCATGAGCCCTAAGATCACAGGGGAGGAGGGTCTGGGATTTTCCTGACACAAAATACATGGTTTTTCTACCAACCATCCAATCCCCAGCAGCCAAGGGGCAGACCACTGTCAACTGACTTCGGACACCATATCTGTGGAGTTAGCGCCAATGCCACAGGTTGAGGTATCAAGACTGCCCTGACTTCAGATGTAGCCATGTGGCCTGGCATTATCATGCTTCTGACCAAGAGACTGAAAATTGAAATTTTCATGACCCAAACTCCATGCTCAAAAAGTCAATCAAACCAGCGACCAAACTCAGGAAACCTCTTACTCACTGTCCTCACATTAAGGTACAGGATAAAATCAGAAACAGTGAAACTGAGGAGATCTCTAGGGCACAGGAGGACAGGAGGTGAGTGGGGCTTCCATGCAGTGGCGAGACCAGCACCCTCACCTCAGGACCATTTGCTCTCCCCTTAAAAGCTCTCTGAGCCAATATTTATGGATTTTTCCTGAAGTTTCACTCAATAGGCATAAGTATTGAATTGTCAGCCAGTGGTGACTGATCTCAGTCTCAGTACCCTCCTCTCTCCCCATAGGTGCAGAAAATTCAAACCTTTAATTGCTTTATTGATTATTTCAGCCAATCCAGTTAGTATACTGGCTCCTGTTTCGACAATCTTGGTACCTATGAAAGAAGATTTAAAAATTTTCAGGAATATTGGACCATAATGCAGGACAAGTTTCAAATATGGAAAATAAGATCATAGCCAAAAGTGGACACAGGAAAAGGCCTGGAGAATTTGCTAATATTGTAGCAGCCTTGTTCCCTAAAGCCCAAGGATGCAAGTAAAGAAATCCTTTCATGAATACACGCTGGTTGAAAATGACCAAACATGGCCATGAATGGAAAATAAGCTATTTAGTTTTATGGCTGTTAAATGTTCAGAGAACTCATTTAGCACTGATCTACTGTTCAGATGAGGACTACAGATGACTTGCCTGAGGACACATGGCAAGGTGACCTCATGGCATGAGGGTGACAGGGTCCAAACAAGATATTTCCCTGCCAAAACCCTCTTGATATACTATCCTCTTGTGTCGGGAACTCTGAAAATATAGATAAATGCTGAGAGCTTCTGGGTGCAGTGTCCTACTTTCATTACTCCCCTGTCCCCAAGACTCACCTGAGCTCCGTAAGAACAGGGAGAGTGAGTCTGGGATTCCCTGACACCAATCTGTGGTCTCTTGTAACAACATGTAATTCCTCCAAACACCCACTGGGTGTCCCAAGAAGCCAATTTAACTCTGACAGCAAATCCAGGGAGTTGGTATAGATTGTGCAAGTTGAGGGCTCAGAACTGTCCTCAGTTCAGATGCCAGCCATGTTATCCCGAGTCACTCATGATTTAACTCAAAGTGTCTCAAACTTGGAAGTTCCATTACCCCACTCCATGTTCAATAACTCAGTAAATCTGATCACGATACTCAGGAGGACCTCTAACATAGGGACGCCATGTTTTCATGAAAGATAAATCTAGGCACAGTGAAATGAGTGAGATGTGCAGGGCAAGGTGGAAGTAGAGGTGTGGGGAGCTTCCATGCCCTAGAGAACAGGGGACCCTCACATCACCGCCCTGTGTTACCACCCCAAACGCTCTCTGAATGCCCACATTCATGGATTCTTATTGAATGCCACCAGACAGGCATTTTGATGGAATCATAGGCCAGTGGTGCCTGTTCTCAATCTCAGCGCCCTCTTCCCTCCCCAGAGTTGCACAAAGTTCACACCTGTAGCCACACCATTGATGATATTTGTCACCACATCTATTACTGATCGCTTCTCAAGTCCCCTTCTATGGCTTGTCTCCACACCTATGAAAGACAAGAAATTCCAACAGTTTCAGGAAGCCTGGGACATGAACCAAGTAAGGATCAAATATGCAAACAAAATATTAGTCAACACTGGACAAGGGAAGGGACAAATATCGATAATAAACAATAGTCAAAAGGGGCCATGGGAAAGGGCCTGGAAACTTTCCTAATAATATCTCAGCTTTGATATCAGGAGTTATCCTACACAGGGCTCTTTCTTACATTCCCTGAAGAACATCAACCCATGTTTTTCTAATTACTTTTCATGAAAGAGAACTTCTCATTATTTGACACCTAAATATTCTTTCTTGCCCAAAGTAAGAGATTAAAGACATGTTTTTATTTTATTTTATTTTTAAAGACATGTTTTTAGATTAACACACCTGGCGGAATATGCACAAAATTAACCATGAAATATTTATGCACTATTGAGATTTCAAGAAATAGGCTTATTGATTGAATCCTTGGTCATTGATCAGAATCTCAGTGCCCTTCCTCTTTCCCGAGGTGCAGAGACTACAAACCTGTATTCTCCTCACTGAGTGTTGAATATTCAATATTAAGTGTTGGCAATTCCTCTAGCGTATGGTTATCGAATTGTATTCTGGAAATCATCACCTGACCTATGAAAGAGAACAAATTTCAAGAGTTTCAGGAGGCCTGGTCCATGAAACGAAAAGGATCAAACATGGATAAGAAAATGGTAGTCAAAGATACCAACAGAAAGGGCCTGGAGACTTTCGTTATATTGTATTGGCCTTGCTCCCACAGGCTACACCACAAGGGCTGTATTTCCTGTATCCTTGCTTTGCGCTCCTGCATGGTTCAACTTCTTTTTATTATTTTAAAAATATAGAAATAAACATAATTTGATAAATAAATATTTTAACTTGTCAAAGCAAGTAGGCAGGTAGAGAAATTTTTTTCAGAACACTTTGTGGTGAAAAATGGACAAATCTTTTCATGACTCAAGACTAAATTCTTTCAATTCATAACTCTTCATCTATTCAAAAAATGCATGATACATGTTTCCTCTGTTCAGATGAGGAAACTGCAGATGACTTTCCCCATCACACAGGCCTGTGTGTGGCCTGGTCAGGACTATATACTGCCATGTCACAACCCATTTGATACTCTATTGATTGGCTAGGAAGTCGAAAATGCAGAAAACTGGTGAGAGTTTCCAGGTCCAGTGTCTCACTTTCTCTACTCACTTCTCCCCAAGACTCACATGAGCCCTCAAATCACAGGGGAGGATCAGTCTGGGTTTTTTCCTGACACCAGATACGTGGTTTTTCCACCAACCATCCAATTCCCAACAATCAAGGGGCAGACCACTGTCAACTGACTTCTGATACCATAACTGTAGAGTTAGTGTCAATACCACAGGTTGAGTTATCAAGACTGCCCTGACTTCAGATGCTAGCCATGGGGTCTCGCGTTATCATGCTTCCGAGCAAGAGACAAAAAGTTGAACTTTCTATTACCCCACCTCCATGCTAAAAAACTCAATTGTACCAGCAACCAAACTCAGGAAACCTTTTACTCACAGTCCTCTCGTTAAGGTACAGGATAATATCAGAAACAGTGAAATGGGTATCTTTAGGGCACAGGAGGAGTGGAGGTAGGTGGAGCGTTCATGTCCTTCTGAGCTGAGTACCCTCACCTCAGGACCATTTGCTCCCCCCTCACAAGATCTCTGAGCCAGTATTTGTGGATTTTTACTGAGGTTTCACTCAATAGGCATAAGTATTGAATTGTCAGCCAGTGGTGACTGATTTCAATCTCAGTACCCTCCTCTCTCCCCATAGGTGCAGAAAATTCAAACCTTTAATTGCTTTATTGATTATTTCAGCCAATCCAGTTAGTATACTGGCTCCCTTTTCAACAATCTTGGTACCTATGAAAGAAAAGATTTTAAAATTTTCAGGAATATTGGACCATGAACCAGGAGAAGTTTCAAATACGGAAAACAAAATCATAGTCAAAAGTGGACAAAGGAAAAGGCTTGGAGAATTTACTAATATTGTACAAGCCTTGTTTCCAGGAGCCCAAGAAAGCAGGTAGAGAAAATATTTTCATGAATATACCCTGGTGGAAAATGACCAAACTTGGCCATGAAATAAGAATAAGATGTTTAGCTTTATGACTGGTAAATGTGCAAAGAATTCATTTAGCACTGATCTACTGTTCAGATGAGGACTACAGATGACTTGACTGAGGACACATAGCATGAGGGTGATAGAGTCCAACCAAGATACTTCCCTGTCAAAACCCACTTATATACTATCCTCTTAGGTCGGGAACTCTGAAAATATTGATAAATGCTGGGAGCTGCTTCTGGGTGCAGTGTCCTACTTTCATTACTCCCCTGTCCACAGGACTCACTGGGCTCCCAAAGCACAGGAAGAGTGCGTCTGGGTTTTCCTGACACCAAATCTGTGGTGTCTCTTGAAACAACATGCAATTCCTCCAAAAACATACTGGGGTCCAAGAGGCCAATTTAATTCTGATAGCAAATCCAGGGAGTTAGTATAGATTGTGTAAATTGAGGGTTTAGAACTGTCCTCAGTTCAGATGCCAGCTATGTTATCCCGAGTTACTCCTGATTTGACAAAGTGTCTCAAACTGGAAAGTTCCATTACCCCATCCCATGTTCAATAACTCAGTAAATCCAATGACCATATTCAGGAAGACCATTCACATGGGAATATCACATTATCCTAAAGGATAATTCTAGGCACAGGAAAATGAGTGAGAAGTGCCAGGCAAAGTGGAAGTGGAGGTGTGGGGGGCCTCCACACCCTAGACAACACAGGACCCTCACATCACCGTGTGTTACCACCCCAAATGCTCTTTGAATCACATATTTATCGATTCTTATTGAGGTTTCAGTAAACAGGCATGTTGATTGAATCATAGGCCAGTGGTGCCTGTTCTCAATCTCAGTGCCCTCTCCCCTCCCCAGAGTTGCAGAAAGTTCACACCTGTAGCCACACCGTTGATGATGCCTGTCACCACATCTATCACTGATCGCTTCTCAAGGCTCCGTTTATGGCTTGTCTCCACACCTATGAAAGACAAGAAATTCCAACAGATTAAGGAAGTCAGGGACATGAACCACGTAAGGATCAAATATGCAAATAAAATAGTAGTCAACATTGGACAAGGGCAGGAACAAATATGCTTAGGAAATAATCGTCAGAAAAGGACATGGGAAAGGGCCTGGAAACTTTCCTAATAATGTCTCAGTTTTGGTATAGGGAGTCATCCTAGACAGGGCTCTTTCTTACATTCCCTCCAGAACATTCATCCCAGGTTTTACTAATCATTTTTCATGAAAGAAGAATACTGATTACTTGACACCTAAATATTCTTTCCTGCCTAAAGTAAATAGTTAAAAAATTTTTTTAGATTAACACACCTCGGCTGAACATTCACAAAATTCACCACGAAATATTTATGCACTGTTGAGGTTTCAAGAAATAGGCTTATTGATTGAATCATTGGTCATTGATCAGAATCTCAGTGCCCTTCCCTCTTCCCCACGGTGCAGAAACTACAAACCTTTATTTTTCTCACTGAGTGTTGAGTATTCAATCTGGAGTGTTGGCAATTCCTCTAGTGTATGGTTATCAAATTCTATTCTGGAAATCATCACCTGACCTATGAAAGAGAGTACATTTCAAGAGTTTTGGGAAGCCTGGTCCATGAAACAGGAAAATATCATGGATAAGGTAATAACAGTCCAAAGACAACAAGGGAAAGGACCTGGAGACTTTCGGTATATTGTATCAGCCCTGCTCCCACAAGCTACCCCACAAGGGCTGTGTTTCTTGCTTTCCCTCTAGTTGCTCTCCTCTGTTGTTTGCTATCTTTAGATTACTCTCAATAATACAGGAATAAACAGTATTTGATAAAAAGAATATTTTAACTTGGCCAAAGCATGCAGGTAGAGAATTTTTTTCAGATCAACATTTTGAGGTGGAAAATGGACAAATCTGGTCATGGGACATGAGTTAAGTCTTTCTAGTCATAACTCCTCATCTGTTCTAAGAACTCATGTACAAATTTCCCCTGTTCAGATGAGGAAACTGAAGATGACTTGCTCCAGGGCACAAGCATGTTGGTGGACTGGTCAAGATATGATATTATCATGTCACAACCCATTTGACACACTGTGACTGGCTTGGAACTCGGCAATACAGAGAACTGGTGACAGTTTCCAGGTCCACAGGCTTAATTTCACTATTCACCTCTCCCCAAGCCTCACCTGAGCCCTCAAATCACAGGAGAGGGTGAGTCTGGGTTTTTCCTAATGCCAAATACATGGTTTTCCCCCCAACCATCCAATTCCCAACACCCAACAGGCCGCCAGCTCTCAATGGATTTCTGACACCATATCTGTGGGGTTAGTGCCAATGCCACAGTTTGAGGTACCAAGACTACCCTGACTTCAACACATGCCAGCCATGTGTTCTCAGGTTATCATGCTTCTGACCAAGTGATTGAAACTTGAAATTTCCGTAACTCCACCTCCATGCTCAAAAACTCAATAGAACAAGCGACCAATCTCAGGAAAACTCTTAATCACTGTTCTTAAATTAACATCCAGGAAAAAACTCAGAAACAGTGAAATGGAGGAGATCTTCAGTGCACGGGAGGACTGGAGGTAGGCAAAGTGTCCACGTCCTCCTGAGCAGAGCACTCTCACCCCGGGACCATTTGCTCCCCCTTCATAAACTCTCTGAGCCAATATTTATGGATTTTTACTGAGGTTTCACTCAACAGGCATAAGTATTGAATTGACAGCCAGTGGTGACAGATCTCAGTCAATGCCCTCCTCTCTCCCCATAGGTGCAGAAATTCAAACCTTTAATTGCTTTATTGATTATTTCAGCCAATCCTGTTAGTACACTGGCTCCCGTTTCAAAAATCTTGGTGCCTATGAAAGAAAAGATATCAAAATTTTCAGGAATATTGGACCATGAAACAATACGATTTTCAAATATGAAAAACAAACTATAGGCAAAAGTGGACAAAGGAAAAGGCCTGGAGAATTTTAATATTGTGCCAGTCTTGGTCCCAGGAGCCCAACCGAACAGGTAGAGAAATCTTTTCATGAATATACCCTGGTGGAAAATGACCAAACTTGGCCATGAAATGCGAATAAGCTGTTTAGTTTTATGTCTGGTAAATGTTCAAATAACTCATTTAGCTCTGATCTACTGTTCAGATGAGGACTATAGATGACTTGCCTGAGATGATATGAGGGTGATAGGGTCCAAACAAGATATTTCCCTCTCACAACACTTGATAGACTATCCTTTTATGTCAGGAACTCTGAACATATCTATAAATGCTGAGAGCTTCTGGGTGCACTGTCCCAGTTCATTACTCCCCTGTTCCCAGGACTTACCTGAGCTCCGAAAGAACAGGGAGAGTGAGTCTGTGTTTCCCTGACACCAAATCTGTGGTCTCTAGAGACAACATGCAATTCCTCCAAACACCCACGGGGTGTCCAAGAAGGCAGTTTAATTCTGACATCAAATCCAGGGAGCTTGTATAGATTGTGCAAGTTGAGGGCTCAGAACTGTCCTCAGTTCAGATGCCAGCCATGTTATCCCGAGTCACTCTTGACAAAGTGTCTTAAACTGGGAAGTTCCCATTACTCCACTCCATGTTCAGTAGCTCAGTAAATCTGACAACCATACTCAGGAAGACCACTCACATAGGGATGTCATGTTATCATAAAGGATAAATCTAGGCACAGCGAAATGAGTGAGATGTGCAAGGCAAAGTGGAAGTGGAGGTGTAGGGGTCCTCACGCCCTTGAAACACAGGACCCTCCCATCACCGCCATGTGTTACCACCCCAAACACTCCCTGAAAAGCATGTTTATGGATTCTTATTGAGGTTTCACTAAACAGGCATTTTTCCTGAATCATCTCTATTGGTGCCTGTTCTCAATCTCAGCACCCCCTCCTCTCCCCAGAATTGCCGAAAGTTCACACCTGTAGCCACACCGTTGATGATACTTGTCACCACATCGATTACTGAACGCTTCTCAAGTCCCCTTCTCTGGCTTGCCTCCACACCTATGAAAGACAGTAAATTCCAACAGTTTTAGGAAGCCTGGGACATGAACCAAGTAAGGATCAAATATGCAAATTAAATAGTAGTCAAATGTGGATAAGGGAGAGGAGATATATAGATAATAATCAGTAGTCAAAAGGGGACATGAGAGAGGGCCTGGACACGTTCCTAATACTGTCTCAGCCTTAGTCCCAGTGCTCAACCTACACAGGGCTGTTTTTTACATTTCATCCAGCACATTTATTCCAGGTCTTTCTGATTATTTTTCATGATAGAAGAACGCTCACTATTTGACACCTAAATATTCTTTCTTGCCCAAATTAAGTAGTAAAGGAAATTTTTTCAGATTTTATTAGATTAACACATATTGGTGGAAAATGCAGGAAATTCGGCATGAAATCTGATTCACCTCTTCATACATATTCATGGTAATCTGCTAAAAAAAAAAAAAAAACCCATGTAACATGTATCCCCTGTTCCAACAAGAAAATTGCAGATGACTTGCCCCAGGACATGACATGTAGGTGACAGGGCCAGGACAAGATACTAGCATGTTACAACCCATTTGATCCACTCCCTGACTCTCCCAGGAACTCTGAAAATACAGATAAGTGAGATCAGTTTCTGGCTGCAACGTCAACATTCATTGCTCTCCCTTTTTGGGGCATCACCTGAGCTTCAAATCACAAGGGAGAGTGATTCTGGGTTTTTCCCTGACACCAAATATGTGGTGTCTCTACCAACAGCAATCAAGTCCCTAAACATCCACTGGGTGTCCAACAAGTCCATTTACATATGATGGGAATAGATAGAACTATTGTAGATTCTCTAGATTGAGGGCTCAAGACATTCTAGATCAAATTCTAGCCATGAGGTCCTGAGTCAATCATGCTTGTGACCAAATAATTAAAATGGGAGGCTTGCAGGTCCATGACCCTATCTTCAAATTCAACAACTCAATAGAACTGGTGGCTGAACTTCGGAAAACCATTGGTTACACTCCCCAAATAGAACTTGAGGCAGAAAAATGGAAGAGATACGCAAGACAAAGAAGAAGGGAGGTGTGTCCAGCTTCTGTGCCCTAGTGAGCACAGCTTCACATCAGCTACCTGTATTCACCAACCCACAAGCTCTCTGAGCCCAGTTCTTATGTACTTCTTCCTAGGGTTCCCTAAACAGGCGTATTGGTTGGATTATCAGCCACTGGGATTGATCTCACTCTCAGTTCCCTCCCTTCTCCTCAGAGGTGCTGGGATGACAGTTGTTGAAAACTCTTAACAGTAAAGGCATACTTGTGATTTCTGGGACACCAACCACATCTTGAGGTTACCTTGTGTTGCCTTTTGTGACTCATCTCATAACATCTCAAGGCAGGAAACCCCAGCAGTTTCAAGAGACCTAGGGCACTAACTAAGAGATGGTACAAATTTGAAGCTTTTTATTACAATGCAGGGCTATCCTTGTGGCTCAGCTGGTAAAGAAACTGCCTGTAATGCCGGAGACCTGGGTTCGATCCCAGTGTTGGGAAGATCCCCTGGAGAAGACAAAGGGGTCCCATTCCAGGATTCCAGCCTGGAGAATACCATGGACTATACAGTTCATGGAGTCGCAAATAGTTGGACCCAACTGAGCAACTTTCACTTTACTTAGTTTTATTACTACACTATAGTGAGGTACATGGACATGGCAGGGAAGAGGAACAGAGAGTCTCAGAAATGAGGATCCTGACCTGGTAGAGTTTATATATATAATAAAACTGTAATATACATCCTCAAGAGAGTCAAGATATCAGTGCAGTTAAATCGTTGCCACTTAAGTCTTCCTGATGGTCCAGCAGATAAGAATGCACATGCTAATGCGGGGGACATGGGTTCTTTCGCAGGTTGGGAAGATTCCACATGCCTTGCAGGAACTAAGAAGGTGCAACTTATGAGCCCAAATGCCTAGAGCTTTTGCTCTGCAACCAGAGAAGCCACTCCAACAAGAAGCCCACACACCGCAACCAGAGAGTAGACCATGGAACTACAGAATATCCTTCAGTAGGGAGGAAGACCAATGCTGTCAAAACCAAAGACAACAGTAATCCTGACCAACATGGCAAGAGAAATCAGAGATGCTTGGCAATACCACTCCACACCTGCCCCGGCCCCTTCCATGGACTACTATGGTTATCCCAGAAGCTGTAGAGGAGAGGTGAGGCTGGACCTACCTTCATCCTGGATACGGGGTATATTCACCGGGGTGCTGTCCCCCAGGATAACCAGGAGGAAGAGAAGGGCTGCAGAGAGGCAGAGCCGGCTCATCTTCGTGGCCTTGCAGGAGGGCTCCTGGGGATGGTGGGGATGGACTGAGATTTAATATCCTGGCTGAGGGGTGTGATCAGGTGATGATGAGGGGAGTGGGCAAGGGAAGGAGTTGGGTCAGTCCTGTTTACTGCATTATCTCCCTACCTAACCATGCACTTCTCAGACTTGATGATGCCTGTGGGTCTCATGTAAACACAGATTGTGATCAAAGAGATGCAGTGTGTCCTATATGGACAGTCAGGGAGCATCCCAGCCCCTACAGCAGTGCCTGGCTCATGATGAGTGATAAGTAGGTGGATGAGAGCCGAACAGAGGACAGATAAGTGAACAGCAGAGTGATAACCAGGTCCTCCATTCCAGCCACCTCGTCTTCTCACCTGCACCTCAATGTCCTGACCCCTCTCCCCTATCTCAGATGATGTGCGTGACACAGGTCACCTTCCTACAACCATTGACAGAGCTTCTCTGATGGACGGACACTTGCACTTTGCCAGACATTGGTCCAGGAAGGGACTTAGCTAGTGAAGGTGATGTTGTCCTGGGCTATAACCCTGTTTATGCATCAAAAAATGAGTAAGTGGGAGGGGTGGCTGAGGGGAAACAGGAGCTGAATCTGTCTCCACAGCATGTCCAGCAGTCATTCCTCACCTGGTTTCACCAACAGGGGAGCTGTCTCCCTGAGTGGACATCAGGAAACCTCGGAAGAACACCATAGCCACCCACTTCCTCCTGCTCTCTCCCTCTGTCGATGGGGCCATAGGACCTCAGTTTGGGTACCATCTCTGCATTTTCCTACCTTTTTGCCTGAGCATTTACACCTCTCAGAAACCTATGTCTGCAGGAGTCTCATGAGACACGTGCTGTGCACCCATGTGGTTGCCATGGAAGCAATGGATACAGCAGGCATATATTCCTTCTCCCTAGAAGGCAAAGTCCTTTGTAGTAGTAATAAAAACAGCAATGAGTAATTTCTCCAGGCAAAACTTCAATTCTTTATTGTAGCAGGCATTATCCTATGCACATGAAATTTGTAATTCATCTAATCCTAAAAAGTATTTAAAGGGGGAGCAACTGTTGACATATCCTCATGTTACTGAGGAGGGACCTGAGGTGTGAAGAAATAAAGTAATTAGCTTGGATCATAGCTTGTGGGAGAGGATTTGTACCCAGCGATCTGACTTGGGTCTGTGCACTTGCGCTGTGCTGCCCTGCAAGCTGTAAATTAGAGTGCACACATGGCACACCCACCATCCCTTCACTCACTCTTGTTTATTGCTGTAGTTACAAACACAGAGCACCGGTGAGAATGGCAGGAGCTCTCACTACCAAGCTGGCTGAGTACACACGTGCAGCAGCAGTGGGCGACTCACAGAAGACACCACTGTGCGCCGAGGGTCTACTCTCTCTGAGACAGTCCACATGCATGATTTCATTTAGCCTCATGTCAGTCCTGCATCTGGGATTCTCATCCCATTGTGTCAGGCAGAAAGGAGAGGCTCAGAGGTAAGGCCACCTGCTCAGGACACACAACCTGCAGATGGTACAACAAGGATTCACATGAGGAGGCGCTCTGGCCCTGCCCCTCTTCTGAGTCAGTCGCTGTATCTGAGACCAGGGAGGAGCTGAGACTTTCCCCTCAAAAAATTCCTCTTTTCTCCCTTCTCATCTCTCATCAGCCTGTCTTTCTCTCCAGTGCTCTCCTCTTCTGGTCCTCCTCACTCGGGTGCTAGTTACAGGCCCCCCATGTCCTCAAGCCACCCCCCCATTGGGCCAGTTTTCATTCTAGCTCCCCTTTCCCTGTTCATGGAAGTGTGGTCATTAATTAGAAACCTCCATGGCCCCTGCAGGCCTCTTTAGAGAAATTGAAGGACAGGAAAAAACAGTCATTATACACAGGAGGAAGACAAGCGATGCCAACACTTAGGGACCACAGGTCATATCTCTGCTTCTGTTCCTCACTGTCTCCATCTGAATAATGAGAATCTTCAATCCATGGTATCTAAGGCCACATGTTCAAATGGATGGAATGCACCTGGGGCAGAGAGATGATGTTTAGATATTTGAGATGCTGTGCCATTAGAGAGGTATGCTCATATCTGCGTAATAGGTGATTACTTTCTTGCTACATGATAAAAGAGCACCTGACATTTTGAACACTGTAGTATGTTTTTCCAGATTATATTCAAGATTAAAAAGAGATGTAACCTTAGGATGCATTTCTGGCTAAAATATATGTATTGTTAACTACAGAATTCATTTTCCAATTTTAGGATTTATAAGATTTCACAGTGGGACATTTTATATAAAATTTTTCTACCAGTGTAGGAGAAGTAAACAAATTGGCATCACAGTCCTGGTATTTAACAAGGACCATGGGTCTCAAATGTGAGTGAGCATCAGAATCCCTTAGACATTTGGTCAAACACAGATTTCAGATCTTCATCTGCAGAGTTTTGATTCAGTAGCACAGGTTGGGACCTGAGTAGCTGCATCAACATGGTTCCCAAAGCACTGAGGGTGCTGCTCATGGACCTCCCTTGAAAATCTTTAAGTAACCTAAGAAGAGCAACCTCCTTCTTAGGAAGGGCCCATTCTCTCCAGTTTCCAGAATCCCCACCATTCCTTATTGTCCGCCTACCTCCACACCCACTCCATACTTCCATTTACATTACTCACCTGTTCAGGAGGGAATTTAAAATTGTGATCTGTGATGTGGACTCACAGTAAGTGTTAATAAAAAGATACCTTGCTCTTCTGTAACAATCTTAGCAATTAAGTATCATTATTCCTTTTTTAGAGATGAAGATACTGAACTTCAGCTATGGAAAAGTGACTTTCTGGAATGAATGAAAATCAGGAGGAATATATTTGCCTATTTTTCACGTGTTTCCAGATATTTCAATTTCATTAATATGCAAACAAACGAACACAACCCATGAAAATCTATTTGATATTAACAGAGATGATGCATCAAATATACTGGATGTAACTTCATGAGTGTCACATCATATTTACAAGAATAGGAGGTGGTCCAGCCTCTCTGGCAGCATCCAGGCAGTGACATTCCAGTGCTCTCGAAGTGCTGGTGGAGTGGAGGATGAAGGTGAGGATTCAGTGAGGAAGATGATTACAGCAAGAATCATGAAAACGCATCCCAGACTCTACTTTCACTGCAGTCATGAGGAGCTTTTCTCCTGCATTGTTTCTATCCTTACTTAAGTATTTATGGACCCTCCTATGTGCCTGGAGCTGTGCATAGTTCTAGGGATAAAGGCAAGTCCTGCTCTCATGGTGCTTAGAGACAACTGGATGAGGCAGGAGTGAAGCAAGTACTTATATGGGAGAGAGGATAGAGGCAGATTTCTGCTGAGGAAGGTAGAGTTGAGAAGCAAGAGGGAAAGGCTGAATATTATCACAAGCAGCCCTGACTGGGTCCTCTTTGTACTTCAGCTTCTCAGGGAACCCAGTTCCCATGGCCTCTGCAAATTTGCTGACTGAATCTCTGAAACCTCAGACCTGGGCACCGTGTACCAGGACAGGACCTAAAGCATCCTGGAAATGAGTAACCACAGTGCTCTCAGTATCACAATGACCACCAAAACAGAAGTGAATTTTTGAGCTGAGGTGGGGGTAGAACTATACAGATCTGCTCTGTGACCTGGATGAAGTACACTTCCCACCTAAGAAAGTGGAAAATGCGATTAAGCTCAGATAATAAGGACGGTGCTTCTAGGGCTGACCTTTTGCCAAGTTGGCACCTGGATGATATAATCAGCACCTGATTTCTAAGGGCACTGAAACCACTTCTCCCAGGAGGCAGTGAGGAAAATAATCACTGCGGGTAGTTTTTTTTTTTTTATTTATTTATTTTATTTTTTTTTATTATTGTTTTTGCCATACATTGTCATGATATCACCATGGGTTTACATATGCTTCCCCTCCGGGTCCCCCCTCCCTCCTCCCTCCCCCCCCGGGAAATCTCGCTGCACCAGTCCCGAGCATCAATCCTGGGCTGGCGATTGATTAGACACATGACATTAACATGCTTCAATGTCCTTCTCCCATATCATCCCATCCTTACCCTCATCCACAAAGTCCACAAGTCTATTCTATACATCTGCGTTCCTTTTGTTGTCTCCCATGTTGGGTTCTCATTACTGTCTTTCTAAATTCCATATATATGTGTTAATATACTGTATTGTTGTTTTTGCTTCTGGCTTACTTCACTCTGGATAATGGGCTCCAGTTTCGTCCATCTGAGCAGAATTGCTTCAAATGAATTTTTTTTTAATGCTGAGTAATATTCCATTGTGTATATGTACCACAGCTTTCTTATCCATTCGTCAGTTGATGGGCATCTAGGTTGCTTCCATGTCCTGGCTATTGTAAACAATGCAGCGATGAACATTGGGGTACACGTGGCTCTTTCAATTCTGGTTTCCTCGGTGTATATGCCCAGCAGTGGGATTGCCGGGTCATATGGCAGGTCTATTTGCAGCTTTTTAAGGAACCTCCACACTGTTTTCCATAGTGGCTGTACTAGTTTGCATTCCCACCAGTAGTTTTGAGGAGTGTGTACCCTCCTGAGCTCCACCTCTTTCCCCAGCCCTTCCCCTTTCCACATTCTATACCTGCTATCTTCTTATCCAGGATAGGATTAGCACCCACAGGGGTCTTAACACAGCCTGGGCCCCATTTTAATCTGTATTCTTGTCATTTTAGCTGCCATATACAAAAATCTCCCAGAAGCTGGACTTGGTATTGTAGCTATGTCTGGTTAGTTTGTCCTTGCAAGGACCCCTGTATAGAGGCGCCAGGCACATGTCACCCCACAGGGCTGTAGGGATGGGAGGATCTCAGTGAAATAGGAAGATTGTCATCACAGCTGGGTCTAAAAGGTAAATACAGAAAATACCAGTTTGTATGCATTAGTGACTGGTAGTGGTGCATGTGAAAAGGTCATTTCATATCCTGTTTTGTAAGATATTATTATTCATGTTAGGCTTCAGATAAACAGGGTAATATTGTAAGTAATTGCATATCATTACTGATATTTATACATGAATTGGCATGTTGCCACTGATGAGCTGCTAATAGAACAAGAATAAAAGATACATATTAAGAATATTCTCCAAATGTTGATAATGACTGGAGCTGGACATTGATCCATGAGTTTATAATACTAATATTTGTACATGTGTGTAACTGAAAGCTTCTGCTATAAAAAAGAAAGTGTGAAGGCATAATGATTTAATGGAGGAAGGCATGGAAGAAAATTGCCCACTGTGTTCGCATTACGGGTGCTCAAATCAATGAATATTGTGGATATACTGATACTTTGACTTATATAAGAAGTATTAATTGGTCTTTTAACCATTCCTGGAAAAGAGCTTCTAAAACCATTGAATTTCTGAAGAAATGACAGAACCAAGGGAGTCTTTCATGATGTAAGAAAGGTCACTATCAAAATCTCAACCTAACCTTGGAATGGAGAGTTTTTTTGCCTGGGTAACTAACACCTGATTTGGTGGTTGAGTTATTTTTTTTTTAATTTATACATTTTTTATTTGTAGGATAATTGCTTCACAGAATTTTGTTACTCTCTGTCAAACATCAACATGAGTCAGTGATATGTATAGATTTTAATTCCCACCTTCTGCTTTTCCCTGACCCCCGAACTCATGGAGAGTTGAGAGTTTCAAGGGTGAATTCATCACAAACGGCTAAAGATTTAATGAATCCTGATCTGTGATGAAGCTGCCACAGACGTCTCAATACAGCCAGTTATTCATGTTATTCTAATGAACTGAGATCAATCCAGGCAACAGTATGGATACACACTTCATCATGGCTCACCTGGAAAATGCAGCAGCCTGCCCAGGGGCCTCTGTCTCTGCCCATCGCCCCCTAGAGGCCACTCCCCATAATACAGCCACAAGAATCCTGTTGCAAAGTGAGTTCTATCCCCAGGCTCCCATGACCCGTCTCTCAGTGATCTCCTAGCTTTCTGAGAGTCAAATTCTGATTCTTAAAATTCTACAAGCCTCTTCATGATTAGTCCCCAAGCCCTCTCTGTTTCATCCATTCCACTCCCCTTCTCAACTTTCTCAGCCTCAGCCACTCTGTTCCTGGTTGCTGCTCAGTCAGGCACTCTTTTGCATAGCTCTGTGCAAAGCTTCCTTATCACAGAGTATTTCCCTGACCCTTGCCACGCTCCTAATCCCCAACACTCCTTCTTCTCAACACTCATCATAGCTGGCATAGGATATTCCCCAGTATTCATTGTGTGTTTCCCTCCTTAATGTGTATATTATTTTACTGTATTTTGTTTTCAGCTGTTTCTGAACTCAAAAAACTATGCTCTCAGAATCAAAAATATGCATTTTGATAAATATTTGTCTAGTAAATGACTCTTCTATTTCATTCCCATGCAAAGTGCACCATCATTTTATAGAATAGAATTAATAAAAATCCTATCAATCTCTATGATGATGAGGCCTATCTATATAATTATGAATGCAACTGTCATCTATATTATTATAGGAAAACAAAATATAGTCTGATAGGTGAGCATAGGGAAGGGCATTGAGTCTTTACTAAGATCATACCAGCCAGGGAAATGCAGTCTTGGCCCCAAAAGCACATTCAACAAAGTACTTCATTTCTTGCTCTGCCTACAGGTACCTCTGAACTGAAGACCCCCTGCTATCACTCAACTCTCTTATGAATTTCATCACAAAGAAATAATCATTATTTGACACATATGTTCTTTTGTCATAGAGAAATAAATATAGGTAGGTCAACAAGACTTTCAGATGAAAATGCTTTGGGGGAAAACGGAAACCACTGGCCACAAAGGTGTAAACTCTTTGTCCTCATGACTAGTAATCCTTTGAAAAATCTCTAGAAACATGGTGACCCTGCTCTCATGAAAAAACTGTAGGTGGGACTATCCCAGGACACACTGCATGTAGGTGGTAGGATGAGGACAAGATGCAATCTATCAAAATCCATTTTATCAAGTCCCTGATTCTTCTAGGAATTCTGAAAATGTAGAAAACTACTGAGGGGTTCTGAGTGCTCTGTTCAACATAATATAGTCCCCTGTCCCTGAGCCTCACGCCAGACACAAACAGAGGAAAACAGTAAGTCTGGGTGTTGTCCCTGACAACAAACATGTGGGGTCTTTGCCAACAGGAAACCAGTTCCTCCACACCCACTGGGCATCCAGGAGTCAGTTCACTTCTGACAGTAAGCACAGCCCACCCTTCAAGTTTTGATCACAGGTCCTGGATCACTTACACGTGTGACCAACTGGCTGTCAATGCAGAGATTCCTTGACCCAATTCCCATGTTGAACAAGTTATCAGAGCCACTCACAGAACTGGGGACCCTTTACTTATGGCCCCCACTTGTTATAAATTATGAAACTCTGAGACAGCAAAAGAGAGGAGAAGCATATGGCAAAGAGGGAGTAGGAACTGCCAAGCATCTACACCATCTCCGGACACTCCTCCCTTACAAACTCTTGATGTTATCAACCCTCTGAAGCTTTCTAAATCCAGGGTTCATGGATTTTAATTGATGGTTTGATGTGTTCAGTTTGATTGAATCTTTGGCCATTATTGATGCAACTTAGAATCTGTTCTCTTCTCCCCACGGGGACTGAAAATTCTAACCCCCTAATCATCTGACAGCATTTCTGGAGTCCAGCTACACACAGATACTATCTAAGTTCTGATACTTCAGAGATTTCCGTGCTTAAAGTAAGACAACAAATTCCAAGAGTTTCTGGAGTCTCGGCACCTGAACCAGGACAAGGATCAAATATGGATCTTTTTACTGTTCTATAGTGGGGTTTAGGGACAAGGAAGAGACCAGGAATAGACAGTCTCAGAGACGAAGTTCATCATTTTGTAAAATGAGGTGGAATAATTTTATTAAAAGCAGAACACATAATGATACTTTTGGAGAATCAAGAAATGTCCTTTGAGTTCAACTGCTAATTTCCCAGAAGAAATCCAGAGAAGGCTGGCAGCATCCTCCCCACTCCTCTTCCCACCCCTTCCATTCATTCACCTCCTTTCTCTCCAGTCTGTAGAGGAGAGGTGGGCTGGGACTTACTCTGGACCCGGTTGCCTGCTTCACCCCCCAGAATGCTGGACAGAAAGGTCCCCAGGAGGATAAGAAGGGCTGCAGAAAGTCAGAGTGGGCTCATGTTTTTGGACTTGAAGAATGTCATTTTTAGAAAGAAGCATGCCTACAGATCTGTTTACACATAGCAGATGTGTAAGAACAAACGAGAAGAAGGGAGTGCAGAAATGGAGGAATTGGGGTCAGCTATGTGCAATGTGTAATCTCATCACCTTCCATTGTCCTGCTTCTGCCTGTACATGTGTGTTTGCTCAGTAACTCAGTCTGATCTGACTCTTTGAGACACCATGGACTCTAGCCCACTAGGTTCCTCTGTCCTGCTTCTGTCTGCTTTCCAAGGATACCCAGGAAGTACGATTCTCAAACTTGACTCTATCTGTGGTCTCATGAGGAAACAGAATGTGATTCTATGTGTGGAATTCTGTGCAGTATAGTCGCTCAAGCGGCATTCCAGCACCTAGAGCACTGCATGACACATGATGCATGGTCCATGAGTGGGTGAGAGCTGATCAAAGACGGCTAGGTGACCAGCAGTGTGCTAGCCCAGGTCCTCCTTTACATCCTCATGAGGAGACTTCATATCTACCTGTCAAGGCTCCCCCTCTCACATTAGCTCCACCTACATCAGAAGACAGGTATGACACAGGTTAGCTTCCCGCAACCATTGTGGCAGCATCTCTACTGGAACACACAAGCTGTTTACCTGGCCCTGGTCCAAAGAGATGTTGAGCTGGAGAAGAGCAGCTTCATGTGGGACACAAACCATGATATTCTGGGTAGAAATAAAGAAAAGGGAGTGTGCAGAAGGGAAGTAGAGACATAAACACATCTCTAGAGCATGACCACCCACTGCTCTCATCTGGTTTCACCAACAGGAGAGTTACCTGCTGGAGTGGACCTCAGGTGCTAAAGTGGATCTCAGGGACTTTGCAAGATTACCTACCACCAATATATATGCTCCTCAACTCTGGACACTCACGTAGTGGTTTTTGGAACAGAGGAACTCAGTTTGAGTCTCAGTTCTGCCATTTCCTAACTATGTAATCTGGGGTGGGAAATTACCCTTTTATTTGCTTGAAACATGATATCATGTTGCTCATACTCTATGGCTGTTCTGAATCATTAGAGGCCATAGACATATATTCTTATTGCTGCAAACTCAAAGTCCTTTGAAATAATTATAATTGGTAAATAGGATAACTCACACTTAAATGAGCTTTGGGTTTATGGTAGTCTGAGCAAACCCCCTCTGCAACAACACAAGAGAAGACACTACACATAGACATCATCAGGTGGTAAATACTGAAATTGGATTGATTATATTATTTGCAGCCAAAGTTGGAGAAACTCTACACAGTTAGCAAAACAAGACTGGGACTTGGCTCAGATCATGAACTCCTTATTGCCAAATTCAGACTTAAATTGAAGAAAGTAGGGAAAAGGACTATTCCCTACTAGACCATTCAGGTATTATCTAAATCAAATCCCTTATGATTATACAGTGGAAGTGACAAATAGATTCAAGGAATTATATCTGATAGAACGCCTGAAAAGCTATTGTACACTGATGTCAGTGATCAAGACCATCCCCCAAAACAGAAATTGAAAAAGGCAAAATGGTTTTCTGAGGAGGCCTTATAATAGTTGAGAAAAGCAGAGAAGTGAAGGGAAAGAAGGAAAGGAAAAATTTACCCATGTGAATGCAGAGTTCCAAAGAATAATAAGGAGAGATATAAGAAAGCCTTCCTCAGTGATCAGTGCAAAGAAATAGAGGAAAACAATAGAATAGGAATGACTAGAGATCACTTTAAGAAATTTAGAAATACCAAGGGGACATTTCATGCAAAGATGGGCTCAATAAAGGACAGAAAAGGTATGGACCTAACAGAAGCAGAAGATATTAAGAAGAGGTGGCAAGAATACACAGAAGAACTGTACAACAGAGATCTTCATGACCCAGATAACCACAATGGTATGATCACTCACCTAGAACAGACATCCTATAATGTGAGGTCAAGTGGGCCTGAGGAAGCATCACTATGAACAAAGCTAGTGCAGGCAATGGAATTCCAGTTGAGTTATTTCAAATTCTAAAAGATGATGCTGTGAAAATGCTGTACTCAGTATGCCAGCCAATTTGGAAAACACATTAGTGGCCACACGTCTGGAAAATGTCAGTTTTCATTCCAATCCCAAAGAGAGGCAATGCCAAAGAATGCTCAAACTAGCACGCAATTGAACTCATCTTACACATGGTATAGCAGGATTGGTAACAATAAACATCAACATCTTAGGAATCAGTGAACGTAAATGGGCAGGAAAGGGTGAATTTAATTCAGATGACCATTTTATCTACTACTGTGGGCTAGAATCCCATTAAAGAAATGGAGTAACCCTCATAATCAACAAAACAGTATGAAATGCAGTCCTTAGTTGCATCCTCAAAAATGACAGCATGTTCTTGGTTCGTTGCCATGGCAAGCCATTCAACATCACAGTAATCCAGGTCTATCCCCCTACTACCAATGCTGAAGATGCTGATGTTGATCATTTCTCTGAAGATCTAGAAGACCTCCTAGAACTAACACCAAAAAAATATGTTCTACTCATCATTGAGGATTGGTATACAAAAGTAGAAAGTCAAGAGATACCTGGAGTAACAAACAGGCAAGTTTGGCCCTGGAGAAAAAAACAGAGCAAGGCAAAGACACCCTGAATTCTGCCAAGAATGCACTGGTCTTAGCAAATACCCTTTATCAACGACACTGAAGACGGCTTTCACATGAGCCTCACCAAATGGTCAATACCGAAATCATACTGATTGCATTCTTTGTAGCAGAGATGGAAAAGCTGTGTAGAGTCAGAAAAAAACAAGACCAGCAGCTGACTGTGGCTCAGACCATCAGGTTCTCATAGCAAAATTCAGGCTTAAGCTAAAGAAAGGTGGAAACTACTAGGCCAATCAGCTATCACATAAAGCTAATCCACTGTTAATATGTAGTGGAGATAACAAATAGATTCAAGGGATTAGAACGTGTAAACAATGTGCCTAAAGACCTTTGCATGGAGGTCTGTCATACTGTACAGAAGGCTGCAAGCAAAACTATTCCAAAGAAAAAGGAAAGCAAGGAGGCAAAGTGGAATATTTTACTGGTCGCTGGCTGGAAATATGAACAAGTACAAGCCTTATCCATATTTTATACTAAAGAAAAAAATTCTCAGACATGTTGATAATTTGCCCAAGACTGGAAAGATATGAAACAGAGCACCAACACCCTGTGTGTTCCCATTTGATCAAATATAAACACTTTTGTGCTCTCTATGCCAACCTTTACTAACCTGTGGTGAAACATCCTCTCTGTTTCAAAAGTTGCCTCCATTCTAAAACTTCCCAGAAGCAGAGCAGGAAAGCCTCATCAAAGTCCTTCTGCTTGCAACGAGGATCTGTCATGTTAGGCAATGAATAAAGCAGCTAAGTCCCATCTCTATGCCTCCATTTCCTGCCCTGAAGGATCCTTAGCTTGATTAATGCAAAAATGTAGGCAAAATGCTTACAAAGAGCCAGGAATACTAAACGGTAGCTGTACTTTTTTAACTGAAGTAAGAAGCCCCCTCCCTACCTGTGACTTCAGGGAATCGGATTTCATAGAGGAGTGGACAGCTGAGTCTCCAACCCATTCTTCTTCCGAGGGTCAGGAGCATAACCTGCCCCCGTGTTTGACTGAACTTAGGAGTAAGGAAGAAAAGCTGTCATGTTGACGTGTGTAAATCCCAGGTTTCTGTGTAACTTGTGTTGCTATTAAGGAGTTGATGATGATATAATTGGTTTGCTTCCTATACCCAGAAGGGTACAGTCGCTGGAAAAGGAAAGGGAAGGGACCCATTGTCTGCAGAAAAGTGAGAAGGGTCACCATTTCCAGAGATTCTGTTGGTTAAGGTTTCTAATTACAAACAACAGACTTGACTAAAGTCAGCTGAATTTTGAATATACACTTATTGAAATAGAACCCAAAGTGTTTGAAGCTACAGAAATGAAAATTGTACCATCGTTGTGTGGTCAAGGAGCTTTTCTAAACTGATGCTGAGAACTAGATGCTGGAAATTCCACCTCGGACACCCACAAGGAGAGTAGAGATGTTTGGGAGGGTGATAAAGGTGAGGATGCCATGACGATGGGAGTTAAAACAACACCCTGTGTCACACCGCAGCCTTATAGTTAATCCGGTCATGAGGAATGTGCTCCTACATTCCGTCCTTCCTTCCTCAAGTGATTATAAACTGTCTCATTCATCTCAAAGCTGTGTGAAGGGCTGGGGTAAAGGGAAGACAGGCTGTCATGGTGCTGAGAGCCAGCTGGTTGGACAGGATTAGATGTGCTGGTCAATAAAGCCAGGAAAAGGCAGGCTCTGCTGAGGAGGGTGGGCGAGAAGGACTGAGGAGCCTGAGGAGGTTCAGAAGCAGCCAGAGCCCCGTCCTACAGGAGTCCTCCTTGGATTTTAGAGTTTCCAGGAACCACTCTTCGCATGTCTGCTGCAAAAAGAAAAAAAAAAGAACTTGTTGAGTGCCATCATTGTAGCCCCAGACCTGGACACACATCATCTTGACAGATCCTATATTTTCAAAAAAATATGGAATTTTAGCCCCCATAAGTCGAATGGCCAACAAGAAGGAAGTGATTTTTCCAAGCCTAGATGTCATGCTCAAGAGCACTGCAGATCTGCTCTGAAGCATGCCTGATCAGTGTTCCATTTGAGAAAGCGGAGCATGTGAGCAGGTTGAGATGATCACAAAGAGGCATCTGGTGTTGACGCTCTGCCATTCTCTCCCTGGAGAACCCACTCAATGTGTGGTTTCACAGTACACTGAGCTCTCCTCCTGGCAGTAATGAGGAAGAGACACCGTGTGAGGTGAATGGTGTGTGGTCCCCGAGCTCCACCTCTTTCCCCAGCCCTTCCCCTCCTCCTGTGTCCTGGCCCCTGTCTTACCACAGGGACCCTGCCTCTTGAGAGCAGGTCTTTATGCAGTCGTCTAACTTTTCAAAGTTGTTTTCATTCCATTCACAGCCACTATACACAAACTGCTCGCACAGTCCGATCTGGGCATTGTAGGAGTACCTGGTCATCATGGCACTGCAGCCACCTATTAATTTAGGCTCCAGGCAGAAGGCAGGCTTAGAAGCTGCTGGAATGAGAGCAGCAATGGCTCAGTTATGAGGATGTTCATCACAGCTCTGTACTAGGACAACAATGAGAACCTCCAGCTTGTTTGCAGTAGAGAATGTTAGGATTGTGGAGTATCATCAAGTTGAAAAGATCATTTGAAAACCTCCTTTCTGGAACAGAATTATGAATGCTGCCAAGGATGACATGATATAGTACTCATATACAAATGTATATCTCCTCATAAAGTTTTTTTAAAAAGATTGGTATAATGCCATAGATAAGCCTTAATATATCTGCAAGATTTCTGAGGTCTTCCAGTGGTTAAGAATTGCCTTCCAATGAAGGAGTCATAGTTTCAATACCTTTTCAGGGAGATGAACTCCCAAATGCTGAAGACACTAAGGTGGCAGGGCATACATTCTTCATATTCATGACTGATATTCTGTTCAAAGAATGCATGGAATATTTTCCCCCTCTTCAGATAAGGAAACTGCAGGTAACTTTTCCCAGGAAACAGAGCGTGTGTGTGGTAGAGTCAGGACAGGTTCCTATGATGTCAAGACACATCTGATATAACATCTGATTCTACCGAAATTCAGAAAATACAGTTTACTGGAAAGTGTTTCTGGAGCCAGTGTCCAACTTTCAATACTATCTTGTACCCAAGGTAGCCTAAGCCCCCAATTCACAGGGCAGAGTGAGCCTAGGTTTATCCTAACACAAATATGTGGTATCTGTACCAAATTCAATCAATTCCCCAGACACCCACTGTCTGTCCACCATTCAACTGATGTCTGATAGGAAATCCAGGTAGTTGGTGCAGATCTCACAGGTTGAGCACTCAAGACTGTCCTCAATTTATGCCAGCCACGTGGTCTTCAGTTACTTTTCCCTGAGACCAAATGGATAAAATGGAGAGGTAAATGACCCCACCTCCATGTTCAATAACTGAGTGTTACTGATGACCAAACTTAGGAAAACACTTCCTTACTGTTTTCAGTAAGGCACACCTATTTGCTGTTAACACAGAAGCATCATCAAAGATTCTGGACATGACATCATTAGTGTCACATCATATTCGCAAGAATAGGAGGTGGTCCCAGCCTCTTTGGCAGCATCCAGGAGGCCATGTTCCCAAGGCTCTCAAAGTGCTGGTGGGGTGGAGGATGAATGCTGGGATGTAGAGACAAAGAAGATTGCAGCAAGAATCAGGAATTCACACCCCGGGCTCTACTCTAACTGCAGTCACGAGGAGCTTTTTCCTGCATTGTTTCCATCCTCACATCAATACTTATGGACTGTATTCCATGTGTTGGAACCGTGCATAGTTCTACAGATAAAGGGAAGTCCTGCTCTTGATACAGGAGTGAAGCAAGCAGTCCTATGGGAGAGAGGAGACAGGCAGATTTCTGCTGCGGAAGGTAGGGCTGAGAAGCAAGAGGGAAAGGCTGAATATTATCACGAGCAGCCAGAGCTCAACCCTGACTGAATGCTTCTTGGAATTCAGCTTTTCAGGGGCCTGTTCCCATGGCCTCTGCAAAAGGAGATGGCCTTGCTGATTGAATCTCTGAAGCCCTACTCCTGGATACTGTGTACTTGGGCAGGACCTAGACCTTCCTAGAAATGAGCAACCACAGTGCTCTAAGGATCACAATGACCACCAGAAGGAAGTGAATTTTTGAAGTCAAGGTGGGGGACTCTGTAGCACTACCAACCTGCTCTGTGGGGTCTGACTTACTCTTACCATCTAAGAAAGCATGAGAGTAAGCTCAGATTATCAGGATGGGTGCTTCTAGGGCTGACCTTTCATCAGGTTGGCTCCTGGAAGACATGCTCAATCCATAATTTCCTAGGACATTGCAGCCATTTCCTCTGGGAGGCAGAGAGGAAAACAGTCACTTTGGGCAGTTTTGAGGAGTGTGTACCTGTCCAAGCTCCACTTCTTTCCCTAACCCTTCCCCTTGTCCCTATGCCCTGCCTGCTGCTGTCACCTATAAAAGATGTACAACATGATAATAGTGAATTAAGTTTTATTTGGGGCAAAATGAAGATTGCAGTCTGCAAGGCAGCATCTGAGATAGTTCTGACAGACTGCTCCAAAGCAACAGTGGGGGAAGGTCTATATGTAAGGTTTTGGTGAAGGAGGAGTTCAATACCATGAAGTGCTCATTTCACAAAATGTTTTTTGTTAGTCCTGAGGATCTGACGAAGGGCTTTAGTGCTCTAGATATGAGGAGATGTAAGGACTGAGATCATGAAGTCTGTTCCTAGAAACGCCCAGCTATCTAAAGACCTGTCCACCAGATTCCCTGGAGCACACAGAGACTCAGTTCAGTTTCATTCAGTCATGGTCCTGTCTAACTTTTTGTGACCCCTTGGACTGCAGCATGCCAGGCTTCCCTGTCTATCGTCAACTCCTGGAGCTTGCTCAAACTCACCTCCATTGAGTCTGTGATGCGGTCAATCCTTCTCATCCTCTGTCATCCCCTTCTCCTCTCATTTTCAATCTCTTCCAGCTTCAGGGTCTTTCCCAAGGAGTCAGTTCTTCGCATCAGGTGGCCAAAGTATTGGAGTTTCAGCTTCAACATCAGACCTTCCAATGAATATTCAGGACTGATTTCCTTTAGGATGGACTGGTTGGATCTCCTTGCAGTCCAAGGCACTCTCAAAGTCTTTTCCAACACCACAGCTCAAAAGCATCAATTCTTCACTGCTCAGCTTTCTTTATAGTCCAACTCTCACATCCATACATGACTACTGGAAAAACCATAGCTTTGACTAGATGGGCCTTTGTTGGCAAAGTAATGTCTCTGCTTTTCAATATGCTGTCTAGGTTGGTCATAGCTTTTCTTCCAAGGAGCAAGTGTCTTTTAATTTCATGGCTGCAGTCACCATCTGCAGGGATTTTGGAGCCTAAGAGTGTGTCACTCCACCCTGAACTCCCTCCAGGTTTGTTGAATGTCAACAGCTACAGCAAGCAGCAGAGGTTCAATCTCCATAGAGGCAGATGGCAAATGCCTTTATTGTTCACTTTGTGCCAATGCCCTTGGTAGGTGCCAATTTGTAGTTGACACAGCCCCCTTGTGGTCATCAATCTGACCATACTTTGGGGGGCATTTCATGACCATTTTGTCTCCTGTTGCTGGGAAGGCTCATTCAGTTCTGAGGAAGGTTTTTGCGGATAGGCCACTCAGTGTGCTATTACTGGGGTAGGTCTTCATAGTCAAAGATCTCTGGGAACACCCAGAGTGATGGGATTGAGGGGGAGGTGGGAGGGGGCTTCTGGAAGGGGCACACATGTGTACCCATGGTGGATTCATGTCAATGTATGGCAAAAGCAACACAATAATGTAAAGAAAATAAATAAATATATATATATATTTTTAAAAAAAGATTTCTGGACATCTGTCTTCTAGTTATGGCCCAGGCAAGTATTTCTTTCATTGTACCTTCCCATATCTGAGTTACACAATCACAATCATTGATCATATATCAAGATATACATTTGATCAATTGATTTAAGTCTAGTCATCATTAATTTCATTGGAGGTGCAGACATACACTTGGTAATACAAGAAGCAATAATCTTGTGAAATAGGAAAAATACAAATAGTATAGTTAATAACATTAGTGGAATTGAAAGTAAATATTTTACCCATGTGTCTCCCACACCAAACCAATTTTTTTTTAAAGATCATCAAGACTAGGGAATGGGTCATTTAAAGTAGAAATCTGATTTTTCATGTGATTCATCAAATGTGTTACATTTAAGGATTTATCAGGTATGAAAATAGAGCATTCACTTTGAATCAGAGCACAGATATCTCCTTGAGATTCTGTAAGGTGTCAAAGGCCTGGCAGTTGCATAGCACTGAATTTCTCATCATAGAGATTTCAGAATTCAATAGGCTAATAGCCCAATTACTATCATTTAAAGCTTATGAAAGTTGCTAAGGCCTTGATATGAACAATTACATCCTCCAACCCCTTTGAAAACATGCACACACACACATAAGCTGTTAAATGTTCATTCAAGTAGAATAAAGATCTTTGACCCATTGGATCATACCAACAGTAGATTGATTGTGATGACCTCTAATTTGTTAACATGTATGACCTTAAATTCATAGGAATCCCAGGGTACACCTTTGTATCCATACCTGTAGATGTCAAGGCCATACATTAGTGCCACCAATCCACTGAGTTCCATACCAATCACTCTCTCTAAGGGTAATAATGGGCATAGTTCATAAAGCACCCAGCCTTGTCTCATAATTTTACCAGGTTGATCATTTTTAGTATGACTTAATTGATCCAAACATAGAGGAGCTTTTAAACTTAAATGACCATAGCCTGGTGTTAGCCATATAGATCCATCCCATAACTATGCGAGTTTTCCTTTTAAAGATGAGAGGTTGGTTTTTTTGATTGAGGCTTAGCTTGTCACTCTGAATGAGTTTGAATGACCTGAAGAGAAAACTTGACTCTATGGCCAGCATCAGAACAGGTATTATTAATTGACCCGATGAGAGGATCCCAACTAGTAATAGCATGAGTAGACAGAACAGCACTGAAAACTCCCATGAAATAAATTTCCTAGGGTATCCAGTCAGACCCCAAAGGGCAGAAATCCACCAAGGTAACCCAGAAATACTAGACACAGTTAACTGGTCACAACCCAATTCTGCATTGAGGTTTTTTTTTTTTATAAACATTTTTTTATTAGTTTTGCCAAACAATGACATGATATCACCATGGGTTCACATATGATCCCCCTCCAGAAACCCCCTCCTTCCTCCCTCCCCCCGGGAAATCTCGTTGCACCAGTCCCAAGCATCAATTCTGAGCCGGCTATTGCTTAGACATATGATAATTAACATGTTTCAATGCCATTCTCCCATATCATCCCACACTTTCCCTCATCCATAGAGGCCTTGAGTCTATTCTATACATCTGCGTTCCTTTTGCTGTCTCGCATGCTGGGTTCTCGTTACCATCTTCCTAAATTCCATATATATGCATTAATATACTGTATTGTTGTTTTTGCTTCTGGCTTACTTCACTCTGGATAATGGGCTCCAGTTTCGTCCATCTGAGTAGAACTGATTCAAATGAATTTTTCCTTAATGCTGAGTAATATTCCATTGTGTATGTGTACCACAGCTTTCTTATCCATTCATCAGTTGATGGGCATCTAGGTTGGTTCCATGTCCTGGCTATTGTAAACAATGCAGCGATGAACATTGGGGTACACGTGTCTCTTTCAATTCTGGTTTCCTCGGTATATATGCCCAACAATGGGATTGCTGGGTCATATGGCAGGACTCTTTGCAGTTTTTTAAGGAACCTCCACACTGTTTTCCATAGAGGCTGTACTACTTTGCAATCCCACCAACAGTGTAAGAGAGTTCCCTTTTCTCCACATCCTCTCCAGCATTTATTACTTGTGGATTTTTGGATTGCAGCCATTCTGAGTGGTGTAAAGTGATATCTCATTGTGGTTTTGATTTGCATTTCTCTGATAATGAGTGATGTTGAGCATCTTTCATGTGTTTGTTAGCCATTTTTATGTCTTCTTTGGAGAAACGTCTGTTCAATTCTTTGGCCCACTTTTTGATTGGGTTGTTTATTTTCCTAGAATGGAGCTGCAGGAGTTGCTTGTATATTTTTGAGATTAATTGTTTGTCCGTTGCTTCATTGGCTATTATTTTCTTCCATTCTGAAGGCTGTCTTTTCACCTTGCTTAGTTTCCTTTGCAGTGCAGAAGCTTTTAATTTTAATTAGGTCCCATTTGTTTATTCGTGCTTTTATTTCCAATATTCTGGGAGGTGGGTCATGTAGGATCCTGCTTTGGTTGATGTCAGAGAGTGTTTTCCCAATGTTATCCTCTAGGAGTTTTATAGTTTCTGCCCTTATGCTTAGATCTTTGATCCATTTTGAATTTATCTTTGTGTATGGTGTTAGAAAGTGTTCTAGTTTCATTCTTTTACAAGTGGCTATCCAGTTTTCCCAGCACCACTTGCTAAAGAGGTTGTCTTTTCTCCATTGTATATTCTTGCCTCCTTTGTCAAAGATAAGGTGTCCATAGATGCATGGATTTATCTCTGGGCTATCTATTTTGTTCCACTGATCTATATTTCTGTCTTTGTGCCAGTACCATACTGTCTTAATGACTGTGGATTTGTAGTATAGCCTAAAGTCAGGTAGGTTGATTCCGCCAATTCCATTCTTCTTTCTCAAGATTGCTTTGGCTATACGAGGTTTTTTGTATTTCCATACAAATTGAGAAATTATTTGTTCTAATTCTTTGAAAAAGACCTCTGGTAGCTTGATAGGAATTGCATTGAATCTAAAGATTGCTTT
>ML660202.1:171947-192467 GCA_007570785.1 Antilocapra americana
AGTTCTCTGGGACCGCAGGTCATATCTCTGCTTCTGTTGCTCACTCTCTCCATCTGAATAATGAGAATCTTCAATCCATGGTATCTAAGGCCACATGTTCAAATGGATGGAATGTACCTGGGGCAGAGAGAAATGTTTAGATATTTGAGATACTGTGCCGTTGGAGAAGTATGTTCATATCTGCGTAATGACTGATTACTTTCTTGCTCCAAGATAAAAGAGCACCTGATATTTTGAACCCGGTACTATGTTTTTCCAGATTATTTTCCAGATTAAAAGGGGTGTAACCAGAGGATGCACATCTGACTAGAATATATGTATCATTAACTACCGAGTTTATTTTACAATTTTAGCAATTTTTAAGATTCCCCAGTGAGACATTCCTTATAAAAAAACTTCTATCAATGCTAGACAAGTAAACAAACTGGCATCACAGTCCTGGTATTTAACAAGGACCATGGATCTCAAATGTGAATGAGCATCAGAATCCCTTAGTCATTCGATCAAACACAGATTTGAGATTTTCATCCCCAGAATCTTGATTCAGTAGCACAGGTTGGGACCTGACTAGCTGCATCAACAAGGTTCCCAAAGCGCTGAGGGTGCTTTGCAATGGACCTCCCTTGAAAACCATGAACTAAGCTAAGAGCAACCTTCTTCTTAAGAAGGGCCCATTCTCTCCAGTTTCCAGAATCCCCATCATTCCTTGTTGTCTATTTGCCCTCACCCCAACTCCAAATACATCCATTCACATTACTCACCTGTCCTGGAGGGCATTTAAAATTGTGACCTGTATGTGGGCTCACAGTAAGCGTTGATAAAAAGATACCTTGCTCTTCTGTAACAATTAGCATTATTCCTATTTTAGAGATAAAGATACTGAACTATAGCTATGTGAAAGAGACTTTCTGGAAGACAAACAGATGAAAATCAAGAGGGAGACACTTACCTGTTTTTCAAGTATTCCCAGATATTTCAATTTCATTAATAAACAAACAAACACAACCCATGCAAATCTATTTGATATTAACACAGATGATGAATCAAAGGTATTGGACATAACTTCATGAGTGTCACATAATATTTACAAGAATAGGAAGTGGTGCCAGCCTCTGTAGCAGCATCCAGGCAGCGACATTCCAAGGCTCTTGATATGCTGGTAGGGTTGAGGATGAAGGTGATAATGCGGTGAGGAAAACGATTACAGCAAGAATCACGAGTTTACACCCCAAACTCTACTTTCACTGCAGTCATGGGGAGCTTTTCTCCTGCATAGTTTCCATCCTTACTTAAATATTTACGGACTCTCCTATGTACCTGAAGCTGTGCAAAGTTCTAGGGATAAAGGGAAGTCTTGCTCTCATGGTGCTTTGAGCCAACTGGATGAGGCAGGAGTGAAGCAAGCAGTCAAAGGAGAGAGAAGAAAGAGACAGATTCCTGCTAAGGAAGATGGAGTTGAGAAGCAAGATGGAAAGGCTGAATATTATCACAAACAGCCAAAGCTCAGTCCTGACTGGGTCCTCCTTGGACTTCAGCTTCTCAGGGGAACCCAGTTCCCATGGCCTCTGCAAAAGAGAGGAACTTGCTGATTGAATCTCTGAAGCCCCAGACCTGGACACTGCATACCAGGGCAGGACCTAAACCATCCTCAAAATGAGCAACCACAGTGCTCTCGATATCAGAGTGGCCAATAAAAAGGAAGTGTATTTTTGAGCTGATTGGGGGAATCAGTAGACCTCCTGACCTCCTCTGTGGTGTGGCTGACTTTCTCTTCCCTTGTAAGAAAAGGGAGCATGAGAGTAAGCCCAGATTATCAGGATGGTGCTTCTAGGGCCGACCATTTGCCAAGTTGGCACCTGTAGGACATGCTCAGCCCGTGATTTCTAAGGGCACTGCAGCCACTTCTCCAGGGAGGCAGCAAGGAAAATGGTCACTGTGGGTGGTTTAGAGGAGTGTGTACCCTCCTGAGTTCCAGCTCTTTTCCAAGCTGTTCTCCTCTGCCTATACTGTGCCTGCTATCTTTCCCAGGATAGATTAGCACCACAGGGGTCTTAACACAGCCTGCCGCCATTGTGGTCTTTGTTCTTAACATTTTAGCTACCATATACAGAAATCTCCCAGAACCTGGACTGGTGTTGTAGCATGGTCTGCTTAGTTTGGCCTTGCAGAGACCCATGAATGGATGCTCCAGCCATATGCCAGGCCATAGGGCAGTAGTGATGGGAGGCTCTTGATGAAATAGGAAGATGGTCATCAGACCTGGGTCTAAAAGATAAATGCAGATAATACTAGTTTGTTTGTAATAGAGACTGGTAGGGGTGCATTTGAAAATGCTCTTTCATATCCTGCTTTGTAGGACATTATTATTCATATTGTTAGGCTTCAGATCGACAGCTAATATTGTAAATCAGAGAAATGCAAATCAAAACCACAATGAGGTACCACTTTACACCAGTCAGAATGGCTGCCATCCAAAAATCCACAAGCAATAAATGCTGGAGAGGATGTGGAGAAAAGGAAACCCTCTTACACTGTTGGTGGGAATGCAAACTAGTACAGCCACTATGGAGAACAGTGTGGAGATTCCTTAAAAAACTGGAAATAGAACTGCCATATGACCCAGCAATCCCACTGCTGGGCATATACACCGAGGAAACCAGAATTGAAAGAGACATGTGTACCCCAATGTTCATCGCCGCATTGTTTACAATAGCCAGGACATGGAAGCAACCTAGATGCCCATCAACAGATAAATGGATAAGAAAGCTGTGGTACATAGACACAATGGAATATTACTCTGCATTAAAAAAAAATTCATTTGAATCAGTTCTACTCAGGTGGACGGAACTGGAGCCCATTATCCAGAGTGAAGTAAGCCAGAAGGAAAAACAACAATACAGTATACTAACGCATATATATGGAATTTATAAAGATGGTAACTAGAACCCTGCATGCGAGACAGCAAAAGAAATGCAGATGTATAGAACAGACTCGTGGACTCTGTGGAAGAGGGCAAGGGTGGGATGTTATGGGAGAATGGCATTGAAACATGTTAATTATCATATGTGAAATCAATCGCCAGCCCAGGGTTGATGCTTGGGGCTGGTGCACCGAGATGACCCAGGGGGAGGGAATTGGGAGGGAGGAGGGAGGGGGGTTCTGGATGGGGAGCATATGTAAACCCATGGTGGTTTCATGTCAATGTATGGCAAAACCAACACAATAAAGTAAAGAAAATTTTAAAAAGAGATATACTATGATTAAAATATATATATATTGTAAATAATTGCATATCATTACTGATATTTATACATGAATTGGCATGTTGCCATTGATTAGCTGCAAATAGGACAAGAATAAAAGATACATATTAAAAATATTATCCATATATTAATCATGACTGGAACTGACAATGGTCTATGAGTTTATAATACTAATATCTGTACATGTATATAGCTGTATACCTGTATATCTGTATACAATATAAAGAAGAAAATGTGAATACATCATGACTTAATGGAGCAAGTCATGGAAGCAAATCCCCCACTGTGTGCACTTTCTTTTCATTATGAGCACTGGAGTAATGGAATACTGAGGGAATAATGATACTTTGGCTTATATAAGAAATACAATTGGTCTTTTACCATTCCTGGAACTGAGCTCTTAAAATGATTGGATTTCCTGGAGAGGACAGCACCAAGAGAGTCTCTCATGATGTGAGACAGATGATTGGCAAAGCCTCAATATAACCTTAAAATGGGGATTGGTTGCATGGGTAACTCAACACCTCATTTGGTGGTTGAGTTTATTCTCTTTTTTCTGAATTTATACAATTTTTATTTGTAGGATAATTGCTTCACAGAATTTTGTTGTTTTCTGTCAAACATCAACATAGATATAGGTTATAATTTCCACTTTCTGCTTTTCCTTGACCCCAAACCTTAAGGAGAGTTGTGGGTTTCAAGGCTGGATACATCACAAATGACCAAAGATTTAATGAATCCTGATTTGTGATGAAGCTGCCACAGAAATCTCAATGCAGCAAGTTATTCATGTTATTCTAATGAGCTGAGATCAATCCAGGCAACAATATGGATACACACTTCATCATGGCTCACCTGGAAAATGCAGCAGCCTGCCCAGGGGCCTCTGTCTCTGCCCTTTACCCCCTAGAGGCCACTCTCCACACTACAGCCATTATGATCCTGTTTCTTTTCTTTTCTTTGCATTAAGTTTTTTTTTTTAATCTTTTTTTACATTATCGTGTTGGTTTTGCCATATATTGACATGAATCTGCCATGGGTGTACATATGTTCCCCTTCCAGAACCCCCCTCCCACCTCCCTCCCGATTCCCTCTCTCTGGGTCATCCCGGTGCACCAGCCCTGAGCATCAAACCTGGGCTGGCAATTGATTTCATATATGATAATTAATATGTTTCAATGCCATTCTCCCATATCATCCCACCCTTGCCCTCTCCCATAGAGTCCAAAAGACTGTTCTATACATCTGTGTTTCTTTTGCTGTCTCGCATACATGGTTCTTCTTAACCATCTTTCTAAATTTCATATATATGAGTTAGTATACTGTATTTTTGCTTTTCTTTCTGGCTTACTTGACTCTGTATAATAGCTCCAGTTTCATCCACCTGAGTAGAACTAATTCAAATGAATTCTTTTTAATGGCTGAGTAATATTCCATTGTGTCTATGTACCACAGCTTTCTTATCCATTCATCTGTTGATGGGCATCTAGGTTGCTTCCATGTCCTGGCTATTGTAAACAATGCAACAATGAACATTGGGGTACACGTGGCTCTTTCAATTCTGGTTTCCTCGGTGTGTATGCCCAGCAGTGGGATTGCTGGGTCATATGGCAGGTCTATTTCCAGTTTTTTAAGGAATCTCCACACTGTTCTCCATAGTGGCTGTACTAGTTTGCATTCCCACCAACAGTGTAAGAGGGTTTCCTTTTCTCCACATCCTCTCCAGCATTTATTGCTTGTAGACTTTTGGATGGCAGCCATTCTGACTGGTGTAAAGTGGTACCTCATTGTGGTTTTCATTTGCATTTCTCTGATAATGAGTGGTGTTGAGCATCTTTTCATGTGTTTGCTAGCCATTTTTATGTCTTCTTTGGAAAAATGTCTGTTTAGTTCTTTGGCCCACTTTTTTGATTGGGTCGTTTATTTTTCTGGAATGGAGCTGCAGGAATTGGGGCAAGGATTCTTCACTATTTGCAAATCAATCAATGTAATACACCACATTAACGAACTGAAAAATAAAAACCACATGATTATCTCAATAGATGCAGAGAAAGCCTTTGACAAAATTCAACATTCATTTATGATGATCCTGTTTCAAAGTGAATCTTATCCCATGGTTCCCATGACCAGTTCCTCAATTAACCCCTGTCATTCTGAGGGCCATATTCTGATTTTTAAAATTCTACAGGCCTCTTCATGACCTGTCCCTGGGCCCTCTCTGTCTCATCCCTTCCATTCCCCTGCCCCTCAACCCTCTCAGCCTCAGCCACTCAGTTCCTTGTTGCTGCTCTAACATTCCAGCATTTTTTTTGCATGACTCTGCTCAAAGCTTCCTTGTCACAGAGTATTTCCCTGACCCTTGCCACCATCCTAATCCCCAACACTCCGTCTTCTCAACACCCATCAAATCTGGTACAGGATATTCCCCAGTCTTCATTGTGAGTTTCCCTCCTTAATGTGTATATTATTTGCTGTATTTTGTTTAGAGCTGTTTCCCTACTCAAAAAGCTCTGCTCTCAGAGTCAAAAAGATACATTTTGATAAATATTTCTCAAGTAAATGGCTCTTCTATTTCATATTCATGCCAAGTGCACCATCATTGTAGAGAGTGGGTAGAGTAAAATTCCTATTAGTCTCTATGATGACGAAAGAAAGAAGAAAATGAAGTTGCTCAGTCGTATCCAACTCTTTGCTACCCTATGGACTGTAGTCTACCAGGCTCCTCTCTCTATGGGATTTTCCAAGCAAAAGTACTGGAGTGGGTTGCCATCTCTTTCTCCAGGGTATCTATGATAATGTGGCCTTTCTATATAATTATGAGTGCAACTGTCATCTATATCATTACAGAAAAATAAAATATAGTCTGATAGGTGAGCATAGGAAAGGGCATTGTGTCTTTACTAAGATTATACCAGCCTGGGAAAAAGAGTCTTGGCCCCAAGTGCAAACTCAACAAAGGATTTCATTTCTTGCTCTGTGGGCAGTTGCCTCTGAAGAGATTAATTTCATCACAAAGAAATGATCATCACTTGACATATGCTTTTTTGCATATGTCATGGAGAAATAATGTAGGTAGGTCAAAAAGTCTTTCAGATGAAAGTGTTTTCAGGGAAAATGGAAACCACTGACTACAAAAATGTAAATTCTTTATGCGCATGACTAGTAATCCTTTGAAACATCTCTAAACATGTGGTAATCCTGCACTCATGAAAAAGCTGTAGGTGGGAATATCCCAGGACACACAGCATGTAGGTGGTAGGATGAGGACAAGACACAATTTGTCACAATCCATTTTAAAGTCCCAGATTATGCTAGGAATTCTGAAAATGTGGAAAGCTACTGAGGGGTTGTGAGTGCTCTGTTAAACATATTTCCCTGTCCTTGAGCCGCACCCCGGACACAAATGGAGGAAAAGATGAAGTCTGGGTGTTGTCCCTGACATGAAATATGTGGGGACTCTGCCAGCAACAACCAGTTCCTCCACACCCACTGGGCATCCAGGAGTCAATTCACTTCTGACAGTAAATGCACAGAAGTGATCCAGACCCTAGAGGGTGAGGGCTCCATCCATGAACAAAGCCCACCCTTCAAGTTTTGATCGCAAGTCCTGGATCACTTACACATGTGACAACTAACTGTCAATTCAGAGATTCCTTGATCCAATTTCCATGTTGAAGGAGTTATCAGAATCACTCACGGAACTGGGAAGCCTTTACTTATTGTCTCCAGTTATTATAAACTATGAAACTCTGAGGCAGCAAAAGAGAGGAGAAGCATAAGGCAAAGAGGGAGTAGGAAATGCTGAACATCTACACCATCTCCAGTCACTTCTTTACAGACTCTTGATGCTATTAACCCTCTGAAGCTTCCTGAATCCAGTGTTCATGGGTTTTAATTGATGGTTTGGTGTGTTCAGTTTGATTGAATCTTTGGCCATTATTGACAGAACACAGATTCTGTTCTCTTCTCTCCAGGGGGACTGATAATTCTAAACCTCTAAACATCTGGTGGCATTTCTGGAGTCCAGATGTAGACAGATAAAATCTAAGTTCTTTTCCTTCAGAGATTTCAGTGCTTACAGTAAGACAATAAATTCCAAGAGTTTCCAGCATCCTGGGGCATGAACCAGGATAAGGATCAAAATGGATCTTTTTACAATTCTAAAGTGGAGTTTAGGGAAAAGGAAGAAACCAGGAATAGATAGTCTCAGAGATGAAGTTGATGATTTTGTAAATGAAGTGGGATATTTTTCTTAAAAGCAGAACACATAATGATACTTTTGAGAGTCAAGAAATGTCCCTGGAGTTCAACTGTTCACTTCCCAGAAGAAATCCTCAGAGGGCTGGAAGCATCCCCCCCACCCCTCTTCCTGCCCCTTCCATGCATCCCCCTCCTTTCCCTCCAGTCTGGAGAGGACAGGTGAGCTGGGACCTTCTCTGGACCCAGTTGCTGGCTTCACCCACCCAGAATGCCAGCCAGAATGATACCCAGGAAGATGAGCAGGGCTACACAAGGTCAGAGTGTGCTCATGGTTTTGGCCTTGAAGAATGGCATTTATGGAGAGAAGGGTGCTGACAGATATGTTTACACCCCAGCTGATGGGTAAGAATAAACACAAAGAGGGGAGTGTGGAAATGGAGGATTTGGGGTCAGCCATGTGCAATGTGTAATCTCATCACCTTCCATTGTCCTGCTTCTGCCTGTACGTGTGGGTTTGCTCAGTAACTCAGTCTGATCTGACTCTTTGAGACACCATGGACTCTAGCCCACTAGAGTCTATCCTGCTTCTGTCTGTTTTGGCAAGAATATCCAGGAAGTATGATTCTCAAACTTGGCTCTATCTGTGATCTCGTGAGAAAACAGAATGTGACTCTATGTGTGGAATTCTGTGCAGTATAGTCACTCAAGCGGCATTCCAGCACCTAGAGCACTGCATGACACATGATGGATGGTCCATGAGTGGGTGAGAGCTGATCAAAGACGGCTAGGTGACCAGCAGTGTGTTGGTCCAGGTCCTCCTCTACATCCTCATGAGGAGACTTCATATCTACCTGTCAAGGCTCCCCCTCTCACATTAGCTCCACCTACTTCAGAAGACAGGTATGACACAGGTGAGCTCCCCACAACCGTTGTGGCAGCATCTCTACTGGAACACACAAGCTGTTTACCTGGCCCTGGTCCAAACTGGAGTCCATTATCCAGAGTGAAGTAAGCCAGAAGGAAAAACAACAATACAGTATACTAACGCATATATATGGAATTTAGAAAGACGGTAACGAGAACCCAGCATGCAAGACAGCAAAAGGAACACAGACGTATAGAACAGACTCGTGGACTCTGTGGATGAGGGCAGGGGTGGGATGATTTGGGAGAATGGCATTGAAACATGTTAAGTATCAGATGTGAAATCAATCGCCAGCCCAGGATTGTTGCTTGGGGCTGCTCTACCGAGATTTCCCCGGGGGAGGGAGTCGGGAGGGAGGAGGGAGGGAGGGTTATGGAGGGGGAGCATATGTACACCCATGGTGATATCATGTCATTGTATGGCAAAACCAATAAAAATAAATAAATAAATAATATCTTCAAGACTAGGGAATCGGTCATTTAAAGCAGAAATCTGATTTTTCATGTGGTTCATCAAATGTGTAACATTTAAGGATTTATCAGGTATGAAAATAGAGCATTCAGTTGGAATTAGAAGACAGATATCTCCTTGAGATTCTGTAAGATGTCAAAGGCCTTGCAGTTGCATAGCACTGACTTTCTCATCATAGAGATTTCAGAATTCAATAGGCTAATAACCCGGTTACTATCATTTAAAGCTTATGAAAGTTGCTAAGGCTTTGATACGACCAGTTACATCTTCCAACCCCATTGAAAGCATGCACACACACACACAAGCTGCTAAATGCTCATACCAGTAGAATAAAGATCTTTGACACATTGGGATCATACCAACGGTAGATTGGTTACAATGACCTCTAATTTGCTAATATGCACGACCTTAAATTCATGGGAATCCCAGCGTACACCTTTGTATCCATACCTGTAGATGTCAAGGCCATAAATTAGTGCCATAAATCCGCTGAGTTCCATACCAACCATTCTCTCTATAGGTAATAATAGGTATAGTTCATAAAGCACCCAGCCTTGTCTCATAATCTTACCAGGTTGATCATTTTCACTATGATTTAATTGATCCCAACAAAAAGAAGCTTGCAAACTTAAATTACCATAGCCTGGTGTTAACCATACAGACCCATCCCATAATAGTGAGAGTTTTCCTTTTAAAGATGAGAGGTTTATTTTTTTTATTGAGACTTAGCTTGTCACTCTGATTGAGTTTGTATGATGCTAAGAGAAAACTTGACTCTATGGCCAGCATCAGAACAGGTATTATTAATTGACCCAATGAGAGGATCCCAACTAGTAATAGAATGAATAGACAGAGCAGGACTGGATACTCACCTAAAATAAATTTCCTAGGGGTATCCAATCAGAGCCTTGAAGAACAGAAATCTACCAAGGTAACCCAGAAATACTAGACACAGGTAATTGGTCACAACCCAACAACTGGATTGAGTTTTAAACTAGTATAGAATCATGTACATAATAGAAAACATTTGATTGATAGGCACAGATCCAAAAAAATCAAGAAAATATTATAATTGATCATTTGAATTTGGTCCAGTATCTTAGGCAGGCTGTCTACTTTTGATGTCATCTTCTCATCCCAGTGTAGTGCAGTTTCCTCTATTTGGGCATTGTTTCAAGTTGAGTTTGAGGTCAGCAGGCGTCTTTATAGACCAGCCCAGCTTAGGGTTCTTTGGAAGTCAATATTCCTTCAATTTCACTGGGCATAGTACGTTAAGAGTACCTGATAGAAATGTCCTTCCATTCAGGTTGGAGACAGTTTCTTAAATTCTGTGCTCTTCCAGTCTTGGTTTCAGGTCATGTGTGAGGCATCTGATCCTCATCCAAAGATAGATTGCTGAGATGAGCTTCAGAAACAAACCTACTGTGTCCTTTCAGTTCAGTTCAGTCAATCAGTTGCTCTTTGTGATCCCATGAACCACAGCACACCAGGCCTCCCTGTCCATCACCAACTCCCGGAGTCCTCCCAAACCCATGGCCATCAAGTCGATGATGCCACCCAACCATCTCATCCTCTGTCATCCCCTTCTCTTCCTGCCCTCAATCTTTTGCAGCATCAGGGTCTTTTCCAATGAGTCAGCTTTTTGCATCAGGCGGCCAAAATAATAACTCAATTAAATTTTCCACTGATATATGCTAAGAGCTAAAAACTGTCCAGGAAATGAGTCTTAGTAGATACAGACCTCCATTAGTGAACTGAGATTTAACATTCATTGAAACTTCGTTTTCTCCCTAAAAGCACCATCATTTTTTACCAAATAGAACCGAATTATCACTTGTTTGTGATATAGATCTGGCCTCAATAGACTTGGACTGATAATTTATAGAACCATAATTGGTCATAGACCTTTTTGATCTGCTAAAACTTTTTATAGAGTCTAAGAATGAATTTTTTAAATAAAAACTTTCAGGGCTAGGAAAGTCACACCAAAGACTTATCACATATTTTGCCTAACAGATCTGAGTGAATTCCTCCGTTCTCAATGTCTTCAAAATTCCTTGAGATGTCTGTGCCCGTGAGTGAGATAAACTCACTACATTTTCTAATAAAGTTAGTGGAAACAAAGAGCTTCCAATCTCTGGAGGGCTCAGATAGAGAGAGAAGATAAATGCTTCAATTTGTTTACAAAATATAATTTCACCAAATTACTGTCAGAATTAGTTTGCAGGGAAGATTTTTACCTTACACCTGGAAAACACAGATTCAAATCAGTAATTTTTTAGATTAAAAACCATAAAAATTATAAGCCGATCACCAGCTCATTCAGTCCTTTTGTTAACTTTCGTGAAGCCATCAGTTTCCCATTAGAATCCTTACTCAGTTCAGAAACTGGTATTTATCCAAAAGTCTTTTCTATAATTCTTCTTGAGGAGGAAGCACTTTTGTGAAACTTGGATAGTGCTGTGACAATATGTTGAGATATTAACTAGAATTATGCCTGATAACATTTTAATCAAACACATCAGAATTTTAAGAACTCCGTACAGTTTCCAGGATATCTATATTAGTAACATTTATCATACAATATAACCTGAGACTTATTAATGACTTGACAACACTCCCCATGTCATTCTGTAACAAAATGAATCAAATTAGTGTAATATCTCTCTTTGGGATGTTCCAGGGGCCCTCTGAAGCATCCCAAAATGAGCTAGAAATCAAGTTGGTTATTGGGATGATCTAGGAAGTTTTGTCAGCAAATATCAAAAAGGTTTAGAACATTCAATCATATAGGATTAACTGAATTTTATATTAGCATTTTATAGATTTGTGAGCATAAATACCAGTGATAATTTTTAAAACCTTTGCTTTCTTAGAGAGCACATTTTAGGATGACACCAAAAATCATTCACTTTTAGTCCCAATCTCTTTATTTCTCTGTAAGAGGAGATTAGTGTTCAGTAATAAATGTTCCAAAATATTATTTTATTTGGAAATGACCTAGCTATTCCATAGGCTTCCACCCTTAGTTTAGCACAACTCTTAGAAATTCAAGTTACTGCAATCTGAAGAGACTCTTTGATAGACATTCCTAAAGCATTCAGTTCAATTCAGTCACTCACTGGTGTCTGACTCTGTGACCCCATGAATCGCAGCATACCAGACCTCCCTGTCCATCACCAACTCCCAGAGTCTACCCAAACCCATGTCCATCGAGTCGGTGATGCCACCCAGCCATCTCATCCTCTGTCGTCCCCTTCTCCTCCTGCCCCTAATCCTTCCCAGCATTAGGGTCTTTCCCAATGAGTCAGCTCTTCTCATGAGGTGGCCAAAGTATTGGAGTTTCAGCTTCAGCATCAGTCCTTCCAATGAGCACCCAGGACTGATCTCCTTTAGGGTGGTCTGGTTGGATCTCCTTGCAGTCCAAGGGACTCTCAAGAGTCTTCTCCAACACCACAGTTTAAAAGTATCAATTCTTTGGCACTCAGCTTTCTTCACTGTCCAACTCTCACATCTATACATGATTACTGGAAAAACCATAGCCTTGACTAGATTCTTAATAGACTTTTATCTACTAAAATCTCATATCTCATTTATATTTTTTAGAAGTCTCTTCCCTCAAGGTAATTTGCTTGTTGAGAATCTTTTAACAGATATAATAATACTGAACTAATATTAAACCTAGGTACAATGAAAATATTCTACTTAATGCTAATTGCTCTAAGACATGTCTATGTTAGCTAGATCAACAGACATTAATATCAGGCACTTAATACTGAATATTTCCAGTTCACAAGAACCTGAAATTCATTTAGGTTAATTTCTGTTCTACTTGGAATTATTTGGTTTGTAAGTGCTTACATTCCCTGCAGGCCTCCCCCCCACCCCCAGGACAATTAGATTAGAGCTCATTTGCATACTAATCTCAGCTCTCAGCCATGTTATCCAAAAAACAAAGATGCACAGACATACATATACCCAAACAGGCACAAGAGATCCTATAGCTTTGTTTTCCAAACTTAGTTATGTATCAGATATCACAATACAAAACTCACTAGTTGTAAACAATGAGGGGAAAAGATTTTAAAAGGCTTGTTCCCCTTTTATTTCTCTTTTGGTTTCAGGAATTAGAGATGGTCTAGATAAGTGATCCAGAGAGCTCTGGTCTAAAGACATAGGAGGAGTTATTTCCTTAGGGCAAGAGTTCTTAAGGAGAGAATTTTTTCCCCTTCAAGTTTTTTCTGGAGTCTGAAGAAAATTGCAAAATTCAGACTTAAACTGCAGAAAGTAGAGAAGACCACTAGACCATTCAGGTATGACGTAAATCAAATCTCTTATGATTATACAGTGGAAATGAGAAATAGATTCAAGGGATTAGATCTGATACAAGAGTGCCTGAAGAACTATGGATGGAGATTCGTGACATTGTAGAGGAGGCAGGATCTATTCCCCCAAGAAAAAGAAATGCAAAAAGGCAAAATGGTTGTCTGAGGAGGTGAGAGAGTAATCTCCCAGGCAGATAAGAAGTCTAGAGGTCCCCAAGAAGAGAGGGGTCTGGAATTCTCATGGAGGAGAAAAGGACAAACGTCCTTCTCTTCATTCCTTAGCCTTAGTCAATTACACAACTCAGTTTAAACTCTATACTAAGGATTATAAAACAACAATGTATCTAACTGGAGGACAGTTTCTCCTCCCTGAAAACCTGACTAATCCTGATATCTTAAAATGTATATAATGAGAGTGGGTCTGGAAGATCTTCCTAAGGTAATCCTGATATCTTAAGATGTATAGTGGGTCTGGAAGATCTTTCTATGTCAAATGTTAATCCTGTTATATCAAAATGTAAATTATGGGAGTAGGTCTTGTGAAGTTTTTTCAAGGATTATATAACAATAATGTATCCTCCCTGAGGACAGTTCCTGGATTAAACTTTCTGGCTAATCCTGTTATTGATTCAGTATATAACTCCACTGCTAACTCTAGCAAGGGAGTACTCTTCCTGCTCCCTTCTGATGCCTATGTCAGAAGCTTTCTCTATCTCATTTATACTTTAATAAAACTTTATTACACAAAAACTCTGAGAGATCAAGCCTCATCTCTGGCCCCGGATTGAATTCTTCTCTTCTGGAGGCCAAGATTCCCAGCATCTTTGCTGTGATTTCGTCAACAACCTTTCAGAGGCCTTACAAATAGCTGAGAAAAGAAGACAAGGTAAAGGCAAAGGAGAAAAGAAAAAAAATACCTACCTATCTGAATGCAGGATTCCAAAGAATAGCAAGGAGATACAAAAAAAAAAAAAAAGCCTTGCTCAGTGAGTAATGCAAAGAAACAGAGGAAAATGATAGAATGGGAAAGACTAGAGATCTCTTCAAAAAAATGACATACCAAGGGAATGTTTCATGCAAAGATGAGCACAATAAAGAACAGAAATTGTATGGACTTAACAGAAGCAGATAGTAAGAAGAGGTGGCAACAACACACAGAAGAACTGTACAAAAAGATTTTTATGACCCAGATAACCATGATGGGGTGATCACTGGATTAGAGCCAGACATCCTGAAATGGGAAATCAAGTGGGTCTTAGGAAGCATCACTATGAACAAAGCTAGTGGAGAGGATGGAATTCCAGTTTAGCTATTCCAAATCCTAAAAGATAATGCTGTGAAAGTACTGCACTCAATATGCCAGCCAGTTTTGAAAATTCAGTAGGGGCCATAGGACTGGAAAATATCAGTTTTAATTCAATCCCAAAGACAGGCAGTGCCAAAGAATGTTCAAACTACCACACAGTTGGACTCATCTCACAGGCTAACAAACTTATGCTCAAAATTCTCCAAGCCAGGCTTCAACCTATGTGAACTGGAACTTCCAGATGTTCAAGCTGGATTTAGAAAAGGCAGAGGAACCAGAGATCAAATGGCTAACATTCACTGGATTATCAAAAAAGCAAGAGAGTTCCAGAAAAACATCTACTTCTGCTTTATTGACTATACCAAGGGCTTTGACTGTGTGGATCACAGCAATCTGTGGAAAATTCTTCAAGAGATGGGAATACTGGACCACCTGACCTGCCACTAGAGAAATCTATATGCAGGTCAAGAAACAACAGTTAGAACTGAACATGGAAAACCAAACTGGTTCCAAATCAGAAAAAGAGTATGTCAAGGCTGCAGATTGTCATCCTGCTTATTTAACTTATATGCAGAGCACATCATGTGAAATACTGGGCTGGATGAAGCTCAAGATGGAATCTAGATTGCTGGGAAAAATATCAATAATCTCAGATACGTGGATGACACCACCCTTATGGTAGAAAGCAAAGAAATAAAGAGCCTCTTGATGAAAGTGAAAGAAGAGAATGAAAAAGCTGGCTTAAAACTAGATATTCAGAAAACTTAAGATCATGTCCTCCAGTCCCATCACTTCATGGCAAGTAGATGGGGAAACAATGGAAATGGTGAGGGACTTTATTTTGGGGGGCTCCAAAATCACTGCGTATGATGACTATAACCATGAAATTAAGAGACACTTGCTCCTTGGAAGGAAAGCTATGACCATCCTAGACAGTATACTAAAAAGCACAGATACTACTTTGCCAACAAAGGTCCACCTAGACAAAGCTATGGTTTTTCCAGTAGTCATTTATGGCTGTGAGAGTTGGACCATAAAGAAAGCAGTGCACTGAAGAATTGATGCTTTTGAATTGTGGTGTTGGAGAAGACTTTCTAGAGTCCCTTGGACTGCAAGGAGACCCAATCAGTATATCCTAAATTAAATCAGTCCCGAATATTCATTGGAAGAACTGATACTAAAGCTGAAACTCCAATACTGTGGCCACCTGATGTGAAGAATTGACTCTTTGGAAAAAATCCTGATTCAGGGAATTCAAGGTGCGAAGAGAAGGGGATGACAGAGGATGAGATGGTTGGATGGCATCACCAACTTGATGGACATGAGTTTGAGTAAGTTCTGGGAGTTGGTGACAGACAGGGAGGCCTGGCCTGCTGCAGTCCATGGGATAAAAAAGAGTCGCATGTGACTGAGTGACTGAACTGAACTGAAAGAATATTGTGACCACATTGTCAAAAATTGTATTTTTCTGTAATCATAGTTTTATAGCAAAAATAGTACTCAACTAGGCCCTGATAACAAGGGCAGATTGGTCCCAGCAGGGATTGTCCCTCTGGGGAAGTAAGGGTCTTAGTTAGATCAGCTCCTGGACATAAGGAAACTTCAGTCCATTTTCCTATCCTATGTCAATAAACATCTAATTTTTTAGGCCATTTTTCTTATCATTGGATGACTGCTATAGATTGACAAGTCAAAAAAAAAATTTTTTCCCCAAGGGGTTCCCACGTGGGGTGTGGATCCTTAGAGTGAGCTCTTCCAATATTAGTTTGAGCAATTTGTACCAGTTGTCTGTACACTCAAACCAAACTGAACCAAAACTTCAAGAGCCAGGAGTCAAACTCAAAGTGAAACAAAAGTAAAGAGATGCCCAGAAATCAAAAGCCAAACGGCATAAATGCCAAACGTGACTTCCCAGTTTCACTAGACCAGAGACCTGGCAGAGTCAGTGTTAGCAGCCTATTTTTTACTGCTGATATAGTTTCAGGCAATTTCTTGTTGGTTTCCTGCAAAGAAGTTACTGTATCATTTCCTCTGTTAGAAGCTTCTAGATACCAATCAGAGTAAGCACGGCTGGCCTCTTCTAACTGTGCATGCAAAAATCTCAGTTTTGGAATATCAAAAGAACCCCAGTTTGGCCACTTTAGATTGAGATCTCTTTTAGTATAATTTCTCCATTAACTAGGTACTTGGAACTGTGAGCTCCGTACATATCGCACATGGATCTGGCTGGAGTGTTAATCAGAGGCTGGCTTTCTGACATCCCTTTTGTTTCTGTTGTTGAGAGATTCTGTTTCCATTTTAAGCTGAATAAATATCACTAGTGAATTTGCATAGTGGGCAAATGTGCTATTTGTGAGCTTACCTCCTCCAGGAGTTACCCCAGAGTCATTTCAGCTTGTCTTACATGTCTTGGATTCTACCTCCAGCGATCTAAGACCACCGTGGCTGCTCAGGTAACTGCAAGGTCATTTCTTATGTGTGAGACCCGGATGAGTAAGTATTTTAATTAGTGAGTGGGTTTCCCTATGGGACTGCTCCATGGTCTGAGGACGAGGCCTCCACCACTCCCATAAATTTCTCTGTCACCTGAGAAAGCCGAAAACAGCTGGGAGGAGTCTTGTCTCTTTACTTCAGAGCAAACCTCTCATATATCTTCCTCACTTTTTTCCTGACAAATTCTACAATGACAGTCAAATTAAAGAAAACTATCAGATCAATCTCTAACTTAACTACTCAGCCAAGACCCTTCAGTCCCCTGAAACAGAGCGACCTTGGCATCATTCAGCCCAGCCCCAGGTATTCCTTGTTTTTTCTCCCAAATGAACCCTCCCTTCCAGTACCTTCCCACTGGGTGGGCCATTCCCCTCTCATCTTTCAGCCATCCCCCTCCCCTGCCCACCCAGTATCTTTTCACTGGGTGGTAATTTCTCGGTATCTTTCAACCGCGCCCCCCTCAGTGTCAAGGCCATGAGTGGGTGTGCCCTGGATCTTCCACTCTCTCCCCTCACCCAGCAGTATCTTTCCTACTGGGAGGGGGCAGGTAAACTGCTCCACCACCAAATAAAACTCAGAATCTCAACCAATACAGGAGAGTCAAGAACCAGGAGAGACTTACCCAAATTTGTCTGCACTCCCCGAGGAGGCAGATGGGTGCGAGGCGCCACTGCTGGTACCAAAGCTCCAGTTTGTCATGAAGTCTGGTTGAAGGAAGTAAGTCCACTCTGGGTCATTTCATCAGTTGCCATAACTGTTGACTAAAAAGTTGTACAATCTGAGAGTTGCAGGTTAAGCTTAATTTGGGGCAAAATGAGGACCAATGCCTGGGAAGCAGCCTCTCACATAGCTCTGTGAGACTGCTCCAAAGCAGCAGTGGGGGAAGGTCAATATATAAGGTTAGAGTGAAGAGGGAGGTCAAGACCATGAAGTGCTCGTTTTACACAAGGTCTTTCTGTGAGTCATGAGGATCTAATGTCCCCATGAATGGATTTAGTGCTCTAGATATGAGGAGATGCAAGAATTGACATTACACAATCTGCTCCTAAAAACGTCCAACTATACAGACCTGTCCACCCAGATTTCCTGGGGCACAGAGTGCCTCCCTGGACCCTGAACTCCCTCCAGGGTTATTGAAGGTCCACAGTTATAGAAGGATGGGGTTCAATCTCCCTAGAGGCAGATGGAAAATGCTTTTGATGTTCACTCATTGGCAATGCCCTTGGTAAGTGCCAATTTTTAGTTGACACTGTTTAACCCAGGATAGGATCCCACCAGTAGGGGTCTTAACACAGCATGGCAACACTGTAGTCTTTGTTCTTAACATTTTAGCTACCACATACAAAAATCTCCACCAACCTGGACTTGGTGTTTTAGCTGTGTCTGCTCATTTTGGCCTTTGCAGGAACCTGTGTGTGGAGGCTCCAGACCTGCATCAGACCACAAGGCTTTAGGGATGGGAGGATCTCAGTGAAATAGGAAGATGGTCATCACAGCTGTGTCTAAAAGGTTAAATACAGAAAATACCAGTTTGTTTGCAATAGAGAGTGGTAGAGGTGCAGGAATGTGAATGGGATAAGTTCCTTTGATAGTCTGCTTTGTAGGACATTGTTATTAATGATGTTAGGCTTCAGGTTGGCAGGGTAATATTGTAAATAATTCTATATCATTATGGATATTTATACATGAATTTGCATGTTGCCACCGATTAGCTGAAAATAGAAGAAACATAAAAGATATATATTAAGAATATTCTCCATATGTTGATCATGAGTAGAGCTGGACATTGGTCCATGAGTTTACAGTACTAATATCTGTACATGTATGTAGCTGAAAGCTTCCAGTATAAAAAGAAAGTGTAAAGCCATCATGAATTCATGGAGGAAGGCTTGAAAGAAAACCCCCCACTGTGTTCACTTTCTTTACATCCTGTGCACTGGAATAAAGGAATATTAAGGGAATACTGATACTGTGACTTATATAACAACTATTAATTTGGTCTTCTAACTGTTTCTAGAACAGAGCTCCTAAAACTATTGGATTTCCTAAGAGATAACTGCACCAAGAGAGTTTTTCATGGTGTGAGGGAGGTGACTAGCAAAGCTTCAATCTAAACTTAGAATGCAGGGTGATTGCCTGGGTAACTAACACCTGATTTGGTGGTTGAGTGTTTTTTATTTTAAAATTTATATATTTTTTTAATTGAAGAATAATTGCTTGACAAAATTTTCTTGCTTTCTGTCAAACCTCCACAAGAATCAGCCATAGCTATAGGTTTTAATTCCCACCTTCTGGTATTCCCTGACCCCAAACCTCAAAAGAGGCTAGGATTTGAAGGGTGAATACATCACAAACGGCTAAAGATTTAATGAATCCTGATTTGTGATGAAGCCGCCACAGAAGTCTCAATACAGTAACTTATTCATGTTATTCTAATAAACTGAGACCATCCAGGCAACAATATGGATGCACACTTCATCACAGCTCACCTGGAGCATGCACCAGCCTGCCCAGGGGCCTCTGTCTCTGCCCTTTGCCCCCTAGAGGCCACTCTCCACACTACAGCCACAAGGATGCTGTGTCAAAATGAAACACACCCCATGGCTCCCATGACCATTCCCACAGTGACCCCCTAGCTTTTCTGAGAGTCAATTCTGATTCTTAAAATTCTACAACCCTCTTCCTGACTTGTTCCCAGGCCCTCTCTGTCTCATCCCTTCCACTTCACTTCTTCTCAACCCTCTCAGCCTCAGCCACTTAGGTCCTGGCTGCTGCTCAAACACTCAGGCACATTTTTTGGAAGGCTCTGATCAAAACTTCCTTATCACAGAGTGCTTCCCTGACACTTGCCAGCCACCTATATCCCATTACTCTCTTTTTTTAACACTCAAAAACCTGGCATAGAATTTTCTCCAACTTTACTGTATTTCCTTCCTTTATTCTGTGTATATATATTATTTTACTTTATTTTTTAGAGCTGTTTCCCTACTCAAGAAAAATCTATCCTCTCAGAATCAAAAAGATTTATTTGGACAAATATTTCTCAAGTAAATGACTCTCCTATTTTGTACTCATGCCAAGTGCACCATCATTGAAGACAGTGGATTGAGTAAAATTCCTGTTAGTTGCTATGATGGTGAGGCCAGTCTATATAATTATGGGTGTAACTGTCATTTATATCATCATATGAAATTAAAATATACTCTGATAGGAGGGCAAGGGGGAGGGCATTGAGTTGACTAATGTCATATCAGCCTTGAAAAAGCAGTCTTGACCTCACGAGCAAACCCAACAAACTACTTCATTTCCTGCTCTGCCTGCAGTTGCTGCTGAAGAGAAGACCCTCAGCTGTCACTCAACTCTTGAATTAATTTTGTCACAGATAAATGATCAGTATTTGACACAGATGGATTTTTTTTGGAGATACATCATGGAGATATGTGTCTCCAAGTCATTCAGACTAAAATGTTTGGTGGAAAATGGACACCACTGATCACAAATGTGTAAATTCTTTGCACTCATGATTGGTAATCCTTT
>ML660202.1:232467-252841 GCA_007570785.1 Antilocapra americana
GAGCCACGTGTACCCCAATGTTCATCGCTGCATTGTTTACAATAGCTAAGACATGGAAACAACCTAGATGCCCATCAACTGATGAATGGATAAGAAAGCTGTGGTGCATATACATAATGGAATATTACTCAGCATTAAAAAAAAATTCATTTGAAGCAATTCTACTCAGATGGACGAAACTGGAGCCCATTATCCAAAGTGAAGTAAGCCAGAAGCAAAAACAACAATACAGTATATTAACACATATATATGGAATTTAGAAAGACAGTAACGAGAACCCAACATGGGAGACAACAAAAGGAACACAGATGTATAGAATAGACTCGTGGACTTTGTGGATGAGGGTAAGGGTGGGATGATATGGGAGAAGGGCATTGAAGCATGTTAATTGTCATGTGTCTAATCAATCGCCAGCCGGAGGGGAAGCATATGTAAACCCATGGTGATATCATGACAATGTATGGCAAAAACAATAATAAAAAAAAAAATAAAAAGCTGCAGATGGGACTATCCCAGGACACACAGCATGTAGGTGGTAGGATAAGGACAAGACACAATCGGTCACAACCCATTTAATCAAGTCCCTGATTCTGCCAGGAATTCTGAAAATGCAGAGACCTGCTGAGGGGTTCTGTCCGCTCTGTTCAACATATTATAGTCCCCTGTCCTTGAGCCTCACCCCAGACACAAATGGAGGAAAACAGTGAGCCTGGGTTTTGTCCCTGTCACCAAACATGCGGGGTCTCTGCCAACAGCAACCAGTTCCCCCAGACCCACTGGACATCCAGGAGTCAACTCATCTGACACTAAATCTCTGAAAGTGACCCAGAAACCACAGGGTGAGGGCTCCATCCCTGAGGATGGCCCACACTTCAAATGCTGATCACAAGTCCTGGGGTCACTTACACGTGTGGCCAACTGACTGTCAAGGCAGAGGTTCCTTGGCCCAATTTCCAAGTTGAACATGTTATCAGAACCACTCACCGAACTGGGGAACTTTTTACTTACGGTTCCCGGTTATTATAAAGGTTAAAACATGGAGACAGCGAATCGGAGAAGAAGCATAAGGCAAAGAGAGAATAGGAAACATCCAGCATCTGCTCCATCTAAGGACATTCCGCCTTTACAAACCCTTGATGTCATCAACCCTCTAAAACTCAATGAATCCAGTGTGTGCAGGATTTAATTGAGGGTTTGAAGCAGTCAATTTGATTAAATCTTTGTCCATTGTTGATGGAATTCAGTATCAGTTCTCTCTTCTCCCCAGAGGGACTGGGGACTGATAATTCTAACCCTCTAATCATCTGATGGCATATTCTGGAGTCCAGGTACACACAGATACTATCTAACATCTGATCCATCACAGATTTCACTACTTATAGAAAGACAATAAATTCTAAGAGTTTCTGGAGTCAAGGGGCTTGAACCAGGATAAGTATCAAATATGGATCTTTTTACTATTCTAAGGGTGTGGGGGGGTGTGGACAGGAAAAATACCAGGAATAGACAGTCTCAGAGAAGAAGTTCATGATTTTGTAAGATGAGGTGGAATGTATTTATTAAAAGTGGAATACATAGTGATACTTTCTGAGAGTGAAATAATGTCCCTGGAGTTCAACTGCTCACTTCTGAGGAGAAATCCAGAGAGGGCTGGCAGCATCCTCCACATCCCTCTTCCCACCTCTTCCAGGTGAGCTTCCTGCAACCGTTGTAGCAGCATCTCTACTGGAACACACAAGCTCTTTCCTGGCCCTGGTTCAAAGAGATGTTGAGCTGGAGAAGAGCAGCGCCATCTGTAGAGGAGACGTGAGCTGGGACTTACTCTGGACCCAGTTGCTGGTTTTACAACCCAGAATGCTGGCCACCAGGGTGCCCAGGAGGAGGAGCAGGACTGCAGAAAGGCAGAGTCTGCTCACATTTGTGACCTTGCAGAAGGGTGTCTATTGAAAGACAGGTGTTGACGGATCTGTTTACAACCTAGCAGATGTGTGAGAACAGGCCAGAAGGAGGGGAGTGAGGAAATGGAGGATTTGAGGTCAGTCATGTATGTGTAATCTTCCCACCTTCCATTGTCCTGCTTTTGTCTGTCCATGTGTGTCTGCTCAGTAACTCATCTGGTCTGACTCTTTGAGACCCCATGGACTATAGCCCACCAGGCTCCCCTGTCCTGCTTCTGTTTGCTTGAGTGAAATGCCCAGGAAGCACAATTCTCAAACTTGACTCTGTCTGTGGGCTCATGACAACACAGAATGTGATTCTATGTGTGGAATTCTGTCCAGTATGGTCACTGAAGGGGCATTCTGGTACCCAGAGACATGCATGGCACATGATAGATGGCCTGTGCGTGGGTGAGAGCAGACTAAAGGACTCTTAGGTGACCAGCAGTGTGTTAGCCCAGGTCCTCCTCTACATCCTCATGAGGAGACTTCATATCTATCTGTCAATGCTCCTCCTCTCACATTAGCTCCACCTACTTCAGAAGACAGGTATGACACAGGTGAGCTCCCCGCAACCGTTGTGGCAGCATCTCTACTGGAACACACAAGCTCTTTCCTGGCCCTGGTCCAAAGAGATGTTGAGCTGGAGAAGAGCAGCGCCATCTGCGACATAAATGCTGATATTCTGGGTAGCAACAGAGTAAAGGGAGTGGGCAGAAGGGAAGTAGACACATAAACATGTCTCCAGAGCATGACCACCCACTGCCCCTCACCTGGTTTCACCAACAGGAGACCTATCTGCTAGAGTGGACCTCAGGGACTAGCATGGATCTCAGGCAACTTGGAAGACTATCCCTCACCCATATACACCCACTACAACTTGGAACTCAGTGTTAGTGGTTTTTGGAACAGAAGAACTCAGTTTAAGTCTCAGTTCTGCCTTTTCCTAGCAATGTGACCTGGGGCTGGAAATTACCCTCTTATTCACTTACAACAAGATAACGTGTGGCTCATATCCTGGGGCTATTCTGAATCACTAGAGGCCCTAGATATATATTCTTCTCCCTGCAAAATCAAAGTCCTTTGAAATAATAATAATGAGTAATTATGATAATTAACACTTAACTACATTGTCCAGAGACTCAGATAAAGACAAGAAGGAGTGGAAGGAAAAAGGGCTGGATGTGGGTGAATTCAATCAGTGAAGCAAGAGGGCTTTTGCTTAGCCCTGAGGAAGAAGGAGACTAATTGGAATTGGGACAATGACTCCACTCTAGCACTGGGGCGATTTCCCCGGGGGGCGGGGGGGTGAAATTCTAGGAGATGACACCACTACAGTCAATTTTATTTCCTCCTGTCTTTACTATAGTTGACAGCACATTTAAACAGCAGTCAGGAACAGAGGGAAATAAAATTCTGTGCTTCTAGAAATTTTGTTTTAGTCTGAGGTGTTCAAATACATTAGCAACAAAATCACCATCATTCTTGAAGTACCCAAATCTGGGCATTTCTTAATGCAGATATCATGTTCCTCTTTTTACCAAAAAAGAATCTATGTCTCAGGGAGATGAAATGACTTGCCTAAGATCACAAAACACAGTGAGTTACTGAAGCCAAGTTCTTTTCATTAATAGCAAATCATTTTCATTACACAGTTACAAAATAATAATTATCAAAAATTAAATAACATATAGTATGACTGCTCTTCATGGATCACAGCCTTGTTGTGGCAAAGGGGCTTTTGTAACTCAAAGAATCTATGAGCCATGCCATGTAGGGCCACCCAAGATGGGTCATAGTGGAGAGTTCTGACAAAATGTGATCCACTGGAGAAGGAAATGGCATACCACCCCAGTATATTTGCCACAGAACCTCATGAACTATATTAAAGGACAAAAGCATATGACACTGAAAGATGAGTACCCCAAGCCGGAAGTTGTCCAATATACTACTGGGAAAGCAGAGGAGAACTACTAATAGCCCCAGAAAGAATGAAGCGGCTGGGCCAAAGCAGAAACGACACTCAGTTGTAGAAATGTAGATATGTTGATGAAAGTAAATTCTGATGCTGCAAAGAACAGTACTGCATAGGAACCTGGAATGTTAGGTCCATGAAGCCAGGTAAATTGGACATGGTCAAGCAGGAGATGATAAAAATAAACTTTGACATCTTAGGAATCAGTGAATGAAAATGGATGGGAATGGGCGTAATTAATTCAGAAGATCAATTTATCTACTAGTATAGGCAAGAATTCCATAGGAAAAAAATGGAGTAGCCCTCATAATCAATGAAAGAGTCTGAAATGCAGTAATTGGGTACAACTTCAAAAATGACAGCATGTTCTCAATTTGTTTCCAAGGAAAGCTGATTAATGTCACAGTAATTCCAATCTATGCCTCTTCCATCAATGCTGAAGAAGCTGAAGTTGATCAGTTCTATGAAGACCTAGAAGACCACCTAGTTCAGTTCAGTTGCTCAGTGATGTCTGCCTCTTTGCAACCCTAGGGACTGTTGTATGCCAGTCTTCCCTGTCCATCACCAACTCCCAGAGCTTGCCCAAACTCATGTCCATCGAGTTGATGATACCATCCAACCATCTCATCTTCTGTCGCTTCCCTCTCTTCCTGCCTTCAATCTTTCCAGCATAAGGGTCTTTTCTAAGGTTCATCACAGAAAGTGGCCAAATTTGAAGTTTCAGCTTCAGCATCAGTCCTTCCAAAGAATATTAGGACTGATTTCCTTTAGAATTGACTAGTTTGATCCCCTTGCAGTCCAAGGGACTCTAAAGTCTCCTCCAACACCACAGTTCAAAGCATCAATACTTCAGTGCTCAGTTTTTTTTATAGTCCAACTATCACATCTATACATGACTCCTGGAAAAACCATAGCTATCACTAGATGGACTTTTGTTGGCAAAGTAATGTATCTAACTTTTAATATGCTGTCTATATTGGTCATAGATTTTCTTCCAAGAAGCAAGCATCTTTTAATTTCATGGCTTTTAATTTCACCATCTGCAGTGATTTTGGAGACCCCAAAATAAAATCTGTCACTGCTTCCACTGTTTCCCCATTTATTTGCCATGAATGATGATACTGGATGCCATGATCTTAGTTTTCTGAATGTTGAGTGTAAGCCAACTTTGTCACTTTCCTCTTTCACTTTCATCAAGAGGCTATTTAGTTCTTCACTTCCTGCCACAAGGGTGATGTCATCTGCGTATCTAAAGTTATTGATAATTCTCCTAGCAATCTTGATTCCAGCTTATGCTTCATCCAGCCTAGCAATTTGCATCATGCACTCTGCATATAAGTTAAATAAGTAGGGCAACAGTATACAGCCTTGACATAATCCTTTCCCAATTTGGAACCAGTCTGTTGTTTCATGTCTGTTTCTGTTGCTTTTTTACCTGCATTTAGGTTTCTCAGGATGCAGCTCAGATGGTCTGGTATTCCCATCTCTTTAAGCATTTTCCACAGTACATTAGATCCACACAGTTAAAGGCTTTGGGGTAGTCAATAAATCAGAAGTAAATGTTTTTTTCTGGAACTCTCTTTCTTTTTCAATGATTCAGCTGATGTTGGCAATTTGATATCTGGTATCTCTGCCTTTTCTAAATCCATCTTGAACATCTGGAAGTTCTTGGTTCAAGTATTGCTGAATCCTGGCTTGGAGAATTTTGAGCATTATTTTACTAGCTTGTGAAATGAGTGCAATTGTGCAGTAGTTTGAACAATTTTAGCATTTCCCTTCTTTGGGATTGGAATAAAAAGTGACCTGTTCCAGTCCTGTGGCCACTGCTGAGTTTTCCAAGTTTGCTGGCATATTGAGTGCACCACTTTCACGGCATCATCTTTTAAGATCTGAAATAGTTCAACTGAAATTCCATCACCACCTCTAGCTTTGTTTGTAGCGATGCTTCCTAAGGCCCACTTGACTTCGCATTACAGGATGTCTGGGTCTAGGTGAATGATCACAGCATCATGGTTATCTAGGTCATTAAGAGATTTTTCCTATCATTCTTCTGTGTATTCTCGCCACCTCTTCTTAATATTTTCTACTTCTATTAGATCCATACCATTTCTTCCCTTTCCTGTGCCCATCCTTCCATGAAATGTTCCCTTGGTAACTCTGATTTTCTTAAAGAGATCTCAGGTCTTTCCCATTCTATTGTTTTCCTCTATTTCTTTGCATTGATCACTGAGGAAGGCTTTCATATATCTCCTTGCTATTCTTTGGAATTCTGCATGGATATATCTTTCTTTCTCTCCTAGACCTTTAGCTTCTCTTCTTTTTTCAACTATTTGTAGAGCCTCCTCAGAAAACCATTTTGCCTCTTTGCATTTCTTTTTCTTGGAGATGGTCTTGATCACTGCCTCCTGTACAATGTCAACAACTTCCATTGATAGTTCTTGAGACACTCTATCATATCTAATCCCTTGAATATATGTGTCACTTCCACTGTATAATCATAAGAGATTTGATTTAGGTCATAACTGAATGGTCTAGTAGTTCTCCCTACTTTCTTCAATGTAAATCTGAATTTGGCAATAAGGAGTTCATGATCTGAGCCACAGTCAGCTCCCAGTCTTGTTTTTGCTGACTGTAAATAGCTTCTCCTTCTTCAGTTGCAAGGAATACAATCAATCTGATTATGGTATTGACCATCTGGTGATGTCCATGTGTAGAGTCTTCTCTTGTGTTGTTGGAAAAGGCTGTTTGTTATGACCAGTGCATTCTCTTGGCAAAACTCTGTTAGCCTTTGCCCTGCTTCATTTTGTACTCCAAGGCCAAACTTGCCTGTTACTCCAAGTATCTCTTGACTTTCTATTTTTGCATTCCAATTCCCTATGATGAAAAGGACAGCTTTTTGGTGTTAGTTCTAGAAGATTTTGAAGGTCTTCACATAACCATTCAACTTCAGCTTCTTTGGCATCAGTGCTTGGGGCATAGACTTAGATTACTGTATTATTGAATGATTTGTCATGGAAACAAACAGAGATCATTCTGTAATTTTTGAAATTGCACCCAAGTACTGAATTTTACACTCTTTTGTTGACTATGAAGGCTACTTCATTTCTTCTAGGGATTCTTGCCCACAGTAGTAGATATAATGGTCATCTGAATTAAATTCACCCTTTCCAGTCCACTTTAGTTCACTGATTTCTAAACTGTCAATGTTCACTCTTGCCATATCCTGTTTGACCACTTTCAATTTACCATGTTTAGTTCACTGATTCCTAAAATATCGATGTTCACTCTTGACATCTCCTGTTTGACCACTTCCAATTTATCTTGATTCATGGCCCTAATATTCCAGGTTCTGAAACAATATTGTTCTTTACATTATCAGGCATTACTTCCATCACTAGTCACATCCACAGCAGAGTGTTGTTTTTGCTTTGGCTCTGTCTCTTCATTCTTTCTGGAAATATTTCTCCACTCTTCTCCAGTAGCATATTGGGCACCTGGGGGGTTCATCTTTCAGTATCATATCTTTTTGCCTTTTCATACTGCTCATGGGGTTTTCAAGGCCAGAATACTGAAGTGGCTTGCCATTCCCTTCTCCAGTGGACCATGTTTTGTCAGAACTCTCCACTACGACCTGTCTGGCTTGAGTGACCCTACACAGCATGACACATAGTTTCATTGAGTTAGACAAGGCTGAGGTCTATATTGATTAGTTTTCTGTGATTGTGGTTTTTTGTGATTCAGGAGAATGTTGTATCCCACCAAAAAAAGATACCCCAAGTCCAAGGGAAAAGCCCCAGCAAGATGGGGGGGGGAATCACATTTACATACCCACCAGAGATACTTTGAGGGTTCAAACAAAACCTTGTGTGCACCAGAACCCAGAGACTCCATAGAGAATGTGCCAGGCTTGCCCTTGAGTGTTTGAGTGTCTCCTCTGGTGGCACAGGTCAACAGTGGCCTACTGCAGGTGCAAGGGCTCTGGGTGCAGCAGACCTGGGTCATACAGTGTATGGCATAAGCTCTCATGGAGGAGGTCACCATTAACCCCATCATACACCTGCCGAGCAGATGACCCACAAACTGCAAAACGGTTATATCAAATAAATTCTCATACTATTAAGAAAGTTCTAGGACCCACCGAAGAATTCCCAATCTGGGGATCTGACAAATGGACTGAGAATCCCCAGGGAATTTGACTTTGGAGGCCAGTGGGATTTGATTACAGAACTTACACAGGACTAGGGAAACAGACTGTTAGAGGGCACAGACAAAACCTTGTGTGCACCAGGACCCAGGAGAAAGGAGCCGTGACCCCACAAGAGATTGACCCAGACTTGCCTGGGACTGTCCAGGAGTCTAAGAGACCTGCTGCAGGATCAGGGGCACTGAATACAACAGTGTGTGCACAACCTTTTGAAGGAGATCACCATTATCTTTATTACCCCTACTATAGTTTAGTCTTAGGTCGAAAAGAGGGAGGGAACACAGCCCCTCCCATCAACAGAAAATTGAGTTAAAGATTTACTGAGAATGGCCCCGCCCATCAGAACAAGACCCAGTTTCCCCCACAGTCAGTCTCTCCCATCAGGAAGTTTCCAGACACCTATTATCCTTATCCATCAGAGGGCAGGCAGAATGAAAACCACAATCACAGACCTCCTAGAACTAACACACACACACACACACACACACACACACACACACACACACAAAATGTTCTATTCATCACTGGGTATTGGAATGCAAATATAAGAAGTCAAGAGATACCTAGAGTAACAGGCAAGTTTGGCCTTGGAGAACAAAGTGAAGCAAGGCAAAGTCTAACTGAATTCTGCCAAGAGAATGCAGTGGTCATAGCAAATACCCTCTTTTAACAGCACAAGAGACAGCTTTACACATTAACATCACCAAATGGTCAGTACTGAAATCAAATCAGTTGCATTCTTTGTAGCTGAAGATGGAGAAGCTGTGAATGGTCAGCAAAAACAAGACCTGGAGCTGACTGTGGCTCAGATCATGAGGTTCTCATAGAAAAACTCAGGCTTAAACTAAAGAAAGCAGGGGAGACTACTATGCCAACCAGGTATGAGTAAATCAAATCCATTATGAATATGTAGTAGAGGTAACAAATTGATTCAAGGGATTAGAACTTGTGAACAGTGTGCCTGAAGAGCTATGAACAGAGGTCCATGTTATTGTACAGGAGGCAGCAAACAAAACTATTTCAAAGAAAAATAAAAATAAGAAAGCAAAGTGGTTATCTGAGGAGGCTTTACAAGTAGCTGAAGAAAGAAGAGAAGCAAAAAACAAGGGACAAAGGGAAAGGTATATCCAACTAAATACACAGTTCCAAAGAACAGCAGAGAGACAAGAAGGCCTTCTTCAATGAACAGTGCATAAAACTAGAAGAAAACAAAAGGAGAAAGACCAGAGATCTCTGCAGTAAAATAGCAAGTATCAAGGGAACATTTCACCCAAAGATGAGCACAATAAAAGACAGAAAGGCGGAGACCTAGTAGATGCTGAAGAGATCAAGAAAAGATGGAAAGAATACATGGAAGAACTCTACAAAAAAGATCTAATGAGCCAGATTAATAGGATGGTATTGTCAGACACCCAGAGCCAGACATTCTGACTGCCAAATCAAGTGGGCTTTAGGAAGCACTGCTATTAATGAAGCTAGTAGATTAGATGAAATTCCAGTAGTTGTGCAAAACCCTAAAGGATGATGCAATCAAGGTGTTGCATTCAATATGTCCGCAAATCTGGAACACTCAGCAGTGGTCACAGGATAGGAAAAGGTCTATCCTCATCCCAATTCCTAAAAAAGGATAGTACTAAAAAATGTGCTAACTGTTGGACAATTGCACCTGCCTCCCATGCTGGTAAAGTCATGCTTGAAATCTTGCATGCTGGGCTTCAGTATTATGTGAACCAATAACTTCCAGATGTCCAAGCTGGGTTTAGAAAAGGCAGAGGAACCAGAGACCAAATAGCTAACATTCACTGGACAACAGAGAATGCAAGGGAATTTCATAAAATTATCTACCTCTGCTTCCTCAACTATGTCCGATGTAACCCTCTTTGTTTAACCTGTACACTGAGCACATCATGAGAAATGTCAGGCTGGATGAGTTACAAGCGGTAATCAAGATAGATGAGAGAAACATCAACAGCCTCAGATATGTGAATGACACCATCCTAATGGTAGAAAGAGAAGAGCAGCTAAAGAGCTGCTTGATGAGGGTGAAGGAGAAGAGTGAAAGAGCTGACTTAAACTAAATATTTAAAGAACTAAGATCATGGCATCTGGCCCCATTAACTCATGGCAAATAGAAGGGGAAGATGGGGAAGTAGTGACAGATTTCCTATAATTTGTCTCTAAAACCACTGTGGATGCAGCCATGAAATCAGAAGATGATTGCTTCTTGTTAGGAAAACCATAACAAACCTAGACAGTGTGTTGAAAAACAAAGACATTACTCTGCCAAAAAAAAGTCCATATACTGAAGTCTAAGTTCTTCTCAGTGGTCACGTATGGTTCTGAGACCTGGACCAGAAAGAAGGCGGGGCCCGAAGAATTGATACTTACATACTGTGATGCTGGAGAATACTCCTGCAGGTCCCTTGGACAGCAAAGAGATCAAACTAGTCAATCTTAAGGGAAATCATCCCTGAATACTCATTGGAAAGGAAAGGCTGAAGCTGAAGTTCCAGAATTTTGAATATCTGATGCGAACAGCCAACTGATTGGAAAAATCCCTGATACTAGGACAGATTGAGGGCAGAAAGAGAAGAGAGTGTCAGAGGATGAGATGGCTGGATGGCAAAACTGATGCAATTGACATGAACTTGAGCAAACTTTGGGAGAGGGACAGGGAGGCCTGGTGTGCAGCAGTGCATGGGATTGCAGATTGGGACACACCAGGGTGACTGAACAACAATAGCAGAAACAGCAACATAGTTTTACTATCACTGTTATCATGTCTGACATTCATCAAATGGTTACTCTGATAACACTTGAACAAAGCATTTAACAAATATATCTCTTTCACTCTCATCGCGACCCTTTGAGATTGATAGAGAAAGAGAAAAGCAACCTCTGAGTTCCAAGACCTGAGCTGGAACCACAATGGCCCTTCTGTTCTCCTGTTCAACATAAACATTTTACAGTACTTCCACATCAAATGAGATCATTCTGGGTTGGTGAAAGATCTACACAAAAATAGGACATTGGATAATCATGTTTGAGCACTGAGCAAAGGAAACATTGCACAAGCCATCAATATGACCAAACCCCCTCCTGTCTTGAGTGGCTGTTAATTCTTGGCCAAGTACAACTCTGACCCCTATCTAGTCTTTGCCTCTTAGAGTTAAAATTAAGATACTCAGAGAACTATAGCACTTCCTAAATATCATCCATCCAGACAAAGCCAGCCATCTGAAATCTTCCCCAAATTCAACTCAGAAGCCCACATCTTATAAGCTCTTTCTAACATTGTCTTAAGAGGGCTGCATATTGTTTTCCAAGATGATACCACTTCCTTGCTGCAGTGAGTAATAAACCCAATGAGTTCAACCAGAAATGGGAGTATTTTAGTGTTCTCTGTTTAGAAACATTGACAAGTACAAGCCTTCTCCTTATTTTTATAAAGAAAGAAAAGCTCATAGATGTTGACAATTTTCCCAGGACTGGAAAATATGAAAAAGAGCACCAACACCCTGTGTGTTCTCCTTTATTCAAATACTAATACTAATACTTGCTCTGGTCTCTATGACATAGTGAAACAGATACTGTCTGTTTCCAAAGTTGCATCCATTCTAAATCTTCCAAGATGCTGAGCAAGAAGGCATCATCAAAGACCCTCTGCTTGGGAGAGTGGGGACCTGCCATGTTAGGAAATGAATACAGCAGCTAAGTGCCATCTCTATGTCTTCATTTCCTCCCCTGAAGGAGTCTTAGCATGATGAATAGAAAAATGCAGGCAAAATGCTAACACAGAGCCAGGGATACTAAACGGTAGTTGCTCTTCCTTTACCTGAAGTTAGAAGCCCCCTCCCGACATGTGATCTCAGGGAATCGGATTTCTTAGAAAAGCGGACAACTGAACCTCATGCCCATTCTCCCTCTGAGAGTCAGGAGGACAACCTGTCCCCCAATTTGACTGAACTTAGAAATAAGGAAGAAAAGTTGTCATGTTGACATGTGTATCTCCCAGGATACTGTGTAATTTGTGCAGCTATTAAGAAGACGTTGATGACATAATGAGTTTGCTTCCTATACCCAGTAGGGCACAGTCTGTGGAAAGGGAAAGGGGAGGTGCTCACCGTCTGCAGAACAGTGAGAAGGACCACCATTTCCATGGACCCTATTCACTGAGGTTTGTAGTTAACAAACAACAGACTCCTCTCCAGTCAGTTTAATTTTGAATGTGCATTTATTGAAATATAACCCATAGTGCTTGAGGCTACAGAAATAAACATTGCAAATCATTATACAGTCAAGAAACATTTTTAAATGAAACTCTTCTCTCGTGACTGATGCTCAAAACTGGATACTGGAAATATCACCTTGGACACCCACAAGGAGAGCAGTGATGGTGGGGACAGGGGTGAAGATGAGGAGGTCATGAAGATGGGGGTGAAAACAAAAATCCTGTGTTACACTGCAGGCTCTGAGTTAATGTGGTCATGAGGAATGTGCTTCTACCTTACTCCTTCCTTACTCAAATAATTATAAACAGCCTCATTAGTGTCAGGAACTGTGTGAAATGCTAGGGGTAAAGGGAAGACATGCTTTCACAGTGCTGAGAGCCACCTGGATAGAACAGAACTAGACATGCTGGCCAGTAGAGAAAAGCAACAGGCAGGCTCTGCTGAGGAGGGTGCAGAGAAGGACTGAGGAGACTGAGGAGGTTCAGACGCAGCCAGAGCCCAGCCCTGCAGGGGTCCTCCTCGGACTTCAGACTTTCAGGGACCACTCTTCACATGCCCTCTGCAAAAAGAAAGGAACTCGTTGAGTGCCATCAGTGGAGCTCCAGACCTGCACAATGGTCAACTTAATAGATCCTGTATTTTTGAAACAAAATATGGAACCACATTCCCGAATCACTAACAAGAAGGAAGTAAATATTCCAAGCCTAGGTGGGGCACTTGGAAGCACTGCAGACCTGCCCTGGAGGGTGGCTGAGTCAGTGTTCCCAACTGAGAAAGAGGAGCACATGATCAGGCTGAGATGATCACAAAGAGACCTCTGGGGTTGACCTTCCGTCATTCTCTCCCTGGAGAACTCGCTCAGGGTGTGGTTTCACAGGACACTGAGCCCCTTCTGGCAGCAGCGAGGAGGAGACACCGTGAGGGGTGAATGGCATGTGGTCCCCTGAGCCCCACCACTTTGCCCAGCCCTGCCCCTGGGCAGGGCTTACTGTCTTACCACTGGGACAGTGCCCTTGGATGGCAGGTCCTCCTACACTCGTCTAATGTTTGGAAGTTGTTTCTGTTTCCTCCGCAACCACCATATAAAAACAGCTCACAGCGCCCGGTCTGGGTGTTGAAGAAGTACCTGACCATCATGGTCTTGCAGACACCGTCAAATTTAGGCTCCACGCAGAAAGCAGGCATAAAAGCTGGTGAAACTAGAAGGGCAATGGCTCAGTTATGAGGATGACCATCACTGCTCCATACAAGGACAGCTAGAACCACCGACTTGTTTGCAATAGAGAATGTTAGGGTTGTGGAGGGTGGTCAGATTGAAAAGCCCATTTGAAAACACCCTTTCTGGGACAGAATATGAATGCTGCTAGGGATAACATGATATAGTAATCAAGCACAAATGTACATCTCCTCACGAAGTCTTCTAAGAAAGATAAGCATAATGCCTTTGATAAGCCGAAGAATATCTATAAGACTTCTGAGGTGGTCCAGTGGTTAAGAATCTGTATTCCAATTAAGTAGTCCTAGGTTCAATTCCTTGTCAGGAAACTAAACTTTCAAACGTTGTAGACACTAAGGTGGCAAGGCATAAATTCTTTATACTCATGACTGGAACTCTGTTCAAAGGATGTATGTAATATATTTCCCCTCATCATTTGAGGAAACTGCAGATAACTTTTCCCATGAAGCAGAGCATGTGGATAGCAGAGTCAGGACAAGTTGCTATGGTGTCACAATGCATCTGATATAATACATGATTTTACCAGGAATTTGGGAAACACAGTTTACTTGTAAGAGTTTCTGGAGCTGGCGACCTACTTTCATTACTTCCTTGTACATAAGGTAACCTAAGCCCCCAAATAGAAGGGCAGACTGAGCCTGGGTTTATCCTATCACAAATATGTGGTGTCTCTACCAACATTAAGCAATTCTCCAGACACCCACTGAGTGTCCCCCAGTCAATTGATGTCTGGTATGAAATCTATGCAGTTACTGCAAATCCCACAGGTTGAGCACCCAAGACTGTCCTCCCTTTAGTGTAAGCAATGTGGTCCCCACTTAGTTTTGCTTATGACCAAATGGTTTAAATGGAGAGGTCAATGATCCCAACTCCATGTTCAATAACTGAGTATTAATGATGACCAAACTTTGGAAAACACTTAGTTACTGTTCCCAGATGAATATATACAAAACATTCACAGTGAAATGGAGGAGAGGAGTAGGGCAAAGGGGCAGTGGAGGGGTGTGGAGCCTCCATTCCCTAGTGAGTGCAGTACCCTCACAATGGTATTAACCACCCAGAAAACTCTCTGAACCCAAATATTTATGTACTGTTCAGGTTTGAATAGTCTTACTGAATTACTCATTGGTCGTTGGTCATTGGTCACTGATCTGAACCTCACTGCCCTTTCCTCTTCCCTGAGGTGCAGAAACTACAAACCTCTATGCTCCTCACTGAGTGTTGAGTATTCCATATTGAGTGTTGGCAATTCCTCTTGCAAATGGTTCTCGAACTGTATTCCAGAAATCATCACCTGACCTATGAAGGAGAATAAATTTCAAGAATTTCAGGAGGCCTGGTCCGTGAAACAGGAAAAGAATGAAACATGGATAAGATAATAACAGTCAAAAGACAACAAGGGAACGGGCCTGGAGACTTTCATTATATTGTATCAGCCTTGTTCCCACAGGCTACCCCACAAGGGCTGTGTTTCTTCCTTTCCCTGCAGTTTCCCTCCTCCATGGTTCAATATCTTTTGATTACTCTTAACAACACGGGAATAAACATTATTTGATAGAGAAATATTTTTACTTGGCCAAACTATGTAGGTAGAGAATCTTTTTTCAGATTAAAACATTCTGATAGAAAATGGACAAATCTGGTCATGACATGTGAATAAAGTCTTTCTATTCATAACTTGTCAAATCTTCTAAGAACTCATGTAATATGTTTCCCTTGTTCAGATGAGGAATCTGCTGATGACTTGCCCCAGGATACAAGCATGTGGGAGGGCCTGGTCAGGACAAGATACTGTCATGTCACATCACATTTGATACACAATTTTGATTGGCTAGGAACTCGACAATACAAATCACTGGTGAGCATTTCCAGGTCCAGGGACTTACTTTCACTACTCACCTCTCCCCAAGCCTCACCTGAGCCCTCACATCACAGGGGAGGGTGAGCCTGGGTGAGTCTATCTTTCCTGACACTAAATACATGGTTTTTCCACCAAGCATCCAATTCCCAACACCCAACAGGCCTCCCACTGTTCACTGACTTCTGATATCATATATGTGGAGTCAGGGCCAATGGCACAGATTGAGGTATCAAGGCTGCTCTGACCTCAAATGCCAGCCATGTTTCTGAACAAGTGTCTGAAATTTGAAATTTCCATGACTCCACCTCCATGTTCAAAAACTCAATTGAACCAGCGAACAAATTAAGAAAAACTCTTAATCACTATTCTTAGATTAACGTACAGGAAAAAACTCAGAAACCATGAAATGGAGGAGATCTTTCAGGCACGGGAGGAGTAGAGATGGATGGAGCTTTCTGCCCTCCTGAGCAGAATGCCCTTGCCTCATGACCGTTTCTTCCCACCTCATAAGCTCTCTGAGCCACTATTTATGGATTTTTATTGAGGTTTCACTCAATAGGCACATGTATTGAATCGTCAGCTAGTGATGACTGATTTCAGGCTCAGGGCCCTCCTCTCTCCCCAGAGATGCAGAAAGTTCAAACCTTTAAGTGCTTTGTTGACTATTTCAGCCAATTCTGTTAATATACTGGCTCCTTTTCCGAAAATCTTGGTACCTAAGAAAGACAAACATTTCAAAATTTTCATGACTATTGGACCATGAACCAGGACAACGTCCAAATATGAACATTAAAATGATAGGAAAAAGTGGACAAAGGAAAAGGCCTGGAGAACTTGCTAATATTATTCAAGCCTTGGTCCCACGAGCCAAGGGCTGGTTTTCATCCTTTCCCAGCAGTTCCGTTTCTGAGTGGTCAGGGTCTGTATGATTAATTTTTAAATAGAGGGATAATCATTATTTGACCCATAAATATTTTTTCTTTCTGGCCCCAAGTAAGTAGGTAGAGAAATATTTCTTGAACATATACTTCTGGAAAATGACCAAATATGGCCATGAAATGTGAATAAACTGCTTATATTTATGACTGATAATATGTTCAGTGGAGAAGGAAATGGCAACCCACTCCAGGATTCTTGCCTCGAAAATCCAATGGCCAGAGGAACCTGGCAGGCTATAGTCTATGGGTCACAAAGAGTCAGACACAACTGAAGAAACTTCATTTCATGTTCAAAGAAGTCATGCAGCACTTAACTGCTGTTCAGATGAGGACTATAGATGTCTTACCAGAGGACACATGGCATGAGGTTGAAAGCATCCGAACAAGATACACCCAGTCACAACCTACTTGATATACTGACCTATTCTGCCAGGAACTCTGAAAATACTGATAACTGGTAACAGCTTCTGGGTGCAGTGTCCCACTTTCATTATTCCCCTGGCCCAGCACTCACCCGAGCTCCCAAAGCACAAGGGAGAGTGAGTTGGGTTTCCTTGACACCAAATACGTGGTGTCTCTAGAAACAACATCCAATTCCCCAATTACCCACGGGGTGTGCAACAAGGCAATTTAATTCAGAGAGGAAACTGGGGGACTTCATATACATTCTGCATGTTGAGCTCTCAGAACTGTCCTCAGTTCAGATGCCAGCCATGTGGGCACCATCCCTCATGATTTGACAAAGTGTCTAAAACTGGCAAGTTCCATTACTCCACTTCCATGTTCAATGACTCAGTTAATCTGATGACCAACCTCAGGAAGACAATTCACATGCTGATCTCACAGTAATATTAAAGATAAATCAAGACACACCAAAATGAGTGAGATGTGCAAGTCAGAGTGGCACCGGAGTTGCGGGTAGGCTCGGTGTCCTAGAGAACACAGGACCCTCACACCACCAACCTCACTAATTTAACAGCCCAAAAGCTTTCTGAATGTCAGCTTTTATGGATTCTTCCTCAGGTTTCATTGAAGAGGTATTTTGCTTGAATCATTGGCCAGTGGTTACTGTTCCCAAAATCAGGGCCCTCTCCTTTCCCCAGAAATACAGGAAGATCAAACCTTTAATCACACCGCCAAGGATACTTTTGACCACATGTACTACTGAACGCTTCTCAAGTAACCGATTATGGTTTGTCTCCACACCTATGAAAGACAGAAAATTCCAGATTTCAGGAGGCCTGGTCCATGAACTAAAACAAGGATAAAATTTGCATAATAAAATGGTAGTGAACAGTGGACACAGGAGGGAATAAATATGGATAATAAACAATTGTCAAAATGGGACATGGGAAAGGGACTGGAGACTTTCTGAATAATTTCTCAGCTTTGGTATCAAGAGTCAACCTACAGAGGACTGTTTCACACATTCCCTGCAGAACACTCATACAACATTTTTGTAATATCTTTTAATGATATCAGAATACTCCTTATTTGACAACTAAATAAGTTTCCTTGCCTAAACTAAGAAGGTAAAGGAAATATTTAGATTTATACATCTTGGTGGAACATGCACAAAACTCACCATGAAACATTTATGCAATGTTGAGGTCTCAAGATATAGGTTTATTGATTGAATAATTGGTCATTGATCTGAATCTCAGTGCTTTTCCCTCTTCCCCAAGGGGCAGGAAATACAAACCTTTATTCTCCTCACTGAGTGTTAAGTATTCAATATTGAGAGTTGGCAATTCCTCTTGTGTATGGTTGTCGAATTGTATTCTGGAAATCATCACCTGACCTATGAATGAGAGTAAAATTTCAAGATTTTCAGGAGACCTTGGTAATGGAAATAGGAAAAGGATCAACATGGATGAGATAATAACAGTCAAAAGACAACAAGGGAAAGGGCCTGGTCACTATCGTTATATTGTATTAGCCTTGCTCCCACAGGCTACCCAACAAGGGCGGAGCTTCTTGCTTTCCCGCAGTTGCACTCCTATGTGGCTCAACATCTTTTGGTTGCTCTTAATAATACAGGAATAAACATTTTCCAACAAGAAATATTTTTACTTGGCCACAACAAGGTGGTAGAGAATATTTTTTCAGATTAACCCTTTGTGGTGGCAAGTGGACAAATCTGGTTGTGACACGAGGATAAACTGTTTCCATTCATAACTCGTCATCTTTTCCAAGAGTTCATGTATCATCATTCCCAGTTCAGATTAGACAACTGCAGATGACTTGGGCCAGGACACATATTTGGGTGCCTTGGCCAGGAAACGATACTGTCACAGCACTATGCATTTGATACACTATTGCTTGGCTAGGAACCCAACAAAAAGCAACTGGGGAGAGTTTCCAGGCACAGGGGCTTACTTTACTAACTCACTTATCCTCAAGCCTCACCTGAGCAATCACATCACAGTGGAGGGTGACTCTTGGATTTGTCCTAACACCGAACACATGGTTTATGAAAAACCATCCAATTCCCAGCACCCAACATGCCACCCAAAGTTCACTGACTTAAGATACCATATTTGTGGAAGTTAAGGGAGCGAGACGGCCCTAATTTCAGATGCAAACCTTGTCTTCTTGAGTTATCACGTTTCAGAACAAGTGACTGAAACTTGAAATTTTCACTCTACCTCCATGCTCAAACACTCAGTTAAACCAGTGACCAAACTCAGGAAAACTCTTAATCACTGTTCTCATTTTAACCTACAGGAAAAAACTCAGAAGCAGTGAACGGAGGAGATCTTTAGGGCACGGGATGACTGCAGTTGGATGGAGACTCCATGCCATCCTGGGCAAGGCACACTCAAGTCATGACCGGGTAGCCCCACCTCATGAGCTCTCGGAGCCACTAATTATGGAGATTTATTGAGGATTCACTCAAGAGTCACGTGGATTGAATTGTCAGCCAGTGGCGACTGATCTCACTCTCAGGGCCCACCACTCTCCCCAGGGGTGCAGAAAGTCCCAACCTTTAAGAGTTTTGTTGAGAACGTCAGCCAATCCTTGGATGATCTTGACTCCCTTTCCGACAATCTTGGCACCTATGAAAGACAAATATTTCAGAAATTTCAGAAACATTGGACCGTGAACCAGGACAATGTTCACATGTGAAAAATAAAACAGTACAAAGCAGTGAGACAAGGAAAGGCCAGCAAAATTTTATAATATTGTAAAATCCTTGGTCCTATGAACCAACCACACAAGGCCTGGGTTTCATAATTTCCCAGCAGCTGCTCTTCTGAGTGTTCTAGGTCTCTCTGAATAATTTTTAAACAGAGGGATAATCATCATTTGACCCGTAACTAGTGTTTCCCTTGGGCCCCAAGTAAGAAGGTACAGATATCTTTCATGAACATTTCCTGGTGTAAAATGCTGAGACATGGCAAAGAAATGTGAATAAGCTGTTTATGTTTAAGGCTGGTATTATGTTCAAAGAACACATGCACCACTTGTCTGCTGTTGACATGAGAACTATGGATGATTTGCCACAGGCAAATGGCATGAGGGTGACAGGGTTCGAACAAGATACGTACTGTCACAACCACTTTATATACTCTCCTATTCTGCAGGAAACTCTGAATATACAGAAAATTGGTAACACCTTCTGGGTACAGTGTCCTACTTTCATTACTCCCTTGGCCCAGGTTTCACCTGAGCTCTCAAAGCACAAAGGAAAGTGAGTTGGGTTTCCTGGACACCAAATATTTTGTGTCTCTGTAAACAACATTCAATTCCTAAAACACCCAAGGGGTGGGCAAAAAGGCAATTTAATTCAGAGAGGACAATCTGCATGTTGAGCTCTAAGAACTGTCCTCAATTCAGAGGCCAGTCATATGGGCACCATCCGTTATGATTTGACAAACGGTCTAAAATTGGCAAGTTCCATTACCCCACATCCATGTTCAATAACTCAGTAAATCTAATGACCAAACTCAGAAAAACCACTGACATAGGGATCACACATTACTAGGA
>ML660203.1:0-16305 GCA_007570785.1 Antilocapra americana
TTCAGTGAACGCTTCTCAAGGCCCTGTTTATGGCTTGTTTCCACACCTAGGAAAAACAGTAAATTCCAAGAGTTTCAGGAGGCCTGGTCATGAAATACAACAACGATCAAATATGGATCATAAATTAATCATCAACAGTGGACAAATGAGGGAACAAATATGGATAATACACAGTAGTCAAAGGACATGTTGTAAAGGGCCTGCCGACTTTTCCAGTGATGTCTCTACTTTGATATCAGGAGTCAACCTACACAGCGTTTTTCCTTTTATTCCCTGAAGAGCATTCATTGCAGCTTGTCATACTTATTTTTCATGATATAGGAATACTCATTATTTGGTACCTAAATATTTCTGCTGTGCAATGTAGGTAGGTAAGGAAATTTCGTAGGTGAATATGACTTGGTGGAACATGCCCAAGATTCACCATGAAATATTTATTCACTGTTTGGGTTTCAAGAAGGAATTTTTGTATTGAATCATTGGTCACTGATTTGAATCTCAGTGCCCTTCTTTCTTCCTCGAGGTGCAGAAACTACAAACCTTCATTCTCCTCAATGAGTTTTGAATATTCAATCTGGAGTGTTGGCAATTCTTCTTGTGTATGGTTATCGAACTGTATTCCGGCAATCATCACCTGACCTATGAAAGAAAGCAAATTTCAGGAGTTTCATGAGGTCTGGTCCATGATACAGGAAAAGGAAGAAACATGGATAAGAGAAGATAAAAACAGTCAAAAGATAACAAGAGAAAAGGCCTGGAGACTCTGGTATATTGTATCAGCTGTGATCCCATAGGCTACCCCTCAAGGGCTGTGTTACTTGCTTTCCAAAGTTTCCCTCCTCCATGTCCTGACATCTTTTGATTACTCATAATAAAACAGGAGTAAACATTATTTGATAAAGAAATATTTTTCCTTGGCTACAGCTAGTAAGTAGAGAATTTTTTTTTTGATTCACGCATGGTAATGGAGAAAGTACAAATCTGTTCGTGATACATGAATAACGTCTTTCTATTCATAACTCATCATCTGTTTTAAGAACTCATGTGACATGTTTTTCCTGTTCAGAAGAGAAAACTACAGATGACTCATGTCAGGACATGAGCATGTGGCTCGCCTGTTCAGGACAAGATATTGTCACATCAGAACCTATTTGATATACTATTGATTTACTAGAAACTCGACAATACAGAAAATGTGAGAGTTTCCAGGCCTCGGGGCTTACTTTCACTGCTCACCTCTCCCCAAGTCTCACCTGAGCCCTCATATAACAGTGAAGGGTGAGACTGTGATTTTTCCTGACACCAAATGAGCGGTTTTTCCACCAACCATCCAATTTCCAAGACCTAATGGGCCTCCCAATGTCCAGTGACTTCTGATACCATATCTGTGGAGTCAGGGCCGATGCCCCCAGGTTGAGGAATCATGATTGCCCTGAATTCAGATGATAACCATGTATTCTTGAGTTATCATGTTTCTGACCAAGTGACTGAAATGTGAATTTTCCATGACTCCTCCTCCATGCTCAAAAACTCAATCAAACCAATGACCAAACTTAGGAAAACTTAAGTACTGTTCTCAGAGTAACATTCAGGAAAAAAACTCACAAACAGTGAATGGAGGAGACCTTTAGAATAGGAGGTGTACGGAGCCTCCATGCCTTCCTGATCAGAGCACCCTAACCTCACGACCATTTCTTCCCACTTCAAAAGCTCTCTGAGCCAATATTATGGATTTTTATTCAGGTGTCACTCAAGAGTCACATGTATTGAATCGTCAGCCAGTGGTAACTGATCTTAGTCTCAGGGCCCTCCTCTCTCCCCAGAGGTGCAGAAAGTCCTGACCTTTAACTGCTTTCTTGACTATTTCAGCCAATTCTGTTAGTATACTGGCTCCCTTTCCAAAAATCTTGGTACCTATGAAAGACAAAAATTTCAAACAGTTCAGGAATATTGAACCATGAACCAGGAAAATATTCACATATAAAAAGTAAAACAATAGGAAAAGGTAAGGCAAAGTAAAGGCCTCGATAGTTTTCTAATATTGTACCAGCCTTGGTCCCATGAACCAACAACACTAGGATTTGATTTCATGCTTTCCCAGCAGTTCCTCTTCTCAGTGGTCCAGGTCTGTGATTAATTTTTAAACAAAGGGCTAATCATCATCTGACCCACAAATATTCTTTCTTTCTTGCCCCAAGTAAGCAGGTACAGAAATGTTTCATGAACATTTCCTGGTATAAAATGACCAAACATGGCCATGAAATGTGAATAAGCTTTTATATTTATGACTCATAATATGTTCCCAGAACTCAGCAGCACTATTCTGCTGTTCAGATGAGGACTATACATGAATTGCCGAAGGACACATAGCAGGAGGGTGACAGTGTCCGAATAAGTTATGTGCTGTCACAAGCACTTGATACACTCTCCTATTCTGCAGGGAACTCTGAAAATACTGATAACTGGCAACAGCTTCTGGGTGCGGTGTCCCACTTTCATTACTCCCCTGGCCCAGCACTCACCCGAGCTCCCAAAGCAGAAGGGAGAGTGAGTTGGGTTTCCTTGACACCAAATATGTGGTGTCTCTAGAAACAACATCCAATTCCCCATATACCCACTGGGTGTGGACCGAGGCATTTAATTGAGATAGGAAATCAGGGGAGTTCATATACATTTCTGCATGTTGAGCTCTCAGAACTGTCCTCATTTCAGATGCCAACCATGCGGGCACCATCCCTCATGATTTGACAAAGTGTCTAAAACTGGCAAGTTCCATTACCCCACTTCCATGTTCAATAACTCAGTTAATCTGATGACCAAACTCAGAAAAACCACTGACATAGGCATTGCACATTACTATGAAGGATAATTCTAGGCAGACCAAAATGAGTAGATGTGCAAGACAAAGTGGAAGTGGAGTTGTCCCAGAGAACACAGGACGCTCACATCACCACCTTCCCTGTTTTAACAGCCCAGAAGCCCTCTGAATGCCCACGTTTGTGGATTCATCTTGAGGTTTCACTAAACAGGTATTTTGCTTGAATCATTGTCCATGGGGACTGTGCCCAGTCTCAGGGCCCTCTCCTCTCCCCAGAGGTACAGGAAGAACAAACCTTTAATCACACCGCTGAGGATACCTTTAGCCACACTTATTATTGAGCGCTTCTCAAGGCCTTGTTTATGGCTTGTCTCCACATCTAGGAAAGACAGTAAACCCAAGAGTTTCAGGAGGCCTGGCCCATGGACTAAAACAACAATCAAGTATGGATCATAAAAGAGTCATCAACAGTGGACAAATGAAGAAACAAATATAGATAATATGCCAATAGTCAAACGAGAACATGGGAATGGGCCTGGACACTTTCCTAATAATGTCTCAGCTTTGGTATCAGGAGTCAACCTACACAGGGTTGTTTCTTATATTCCCTGCAGAGCATTCATCCCAGCTTGCTCTAATTACTTTTCATGATAGAGGAATACTCATTATTTGACACCTAAATATTCTTTGTGGCCCAAAGTAAATAGGTAAAGAAATTTTTTAGACGAATACATATTGGCAGAACATGCACTAAATTGACCATGAAATATTTATGCCCTGTTGAGGTTTCAAGAAGGAGGCTTATCTATTGAATCATTGGTCATTGGTCATTGATCTGAATCTCAGTGCCCTTCCCTCTTCCCCAAGGTGCAGAAACTGCAAACCTTCAGTCTCCTCACTGAGTGTTGAGTATTCAATCTGGAGTGTTGGCAGTTCTTCTTGTGTATAGTTATCGAACTGTATTCCAGAAATCATCACCTGACCTATGAAAGAGAGTAAATTTCAGGAGTAAATTTTCAACCTGGTCCATGAAACAGCAAAAGGATAAAACATGGATAAGATAATAACAGTCAAAAGACAACAAGGGAAAGGGCCTGAAGACTTTATATTGTATCAGGCTTGCTCCCACAGGCTACCCCACAAGGGCTGTGCTTCTTGCTTTCCCTTCAGTTGCCCTCCTCCGTGGCTCGGCATCTCTTGATTACTCTTAATAATACAGGAATAAACATTATTTGACAAAGAAATATTTTTACTTGGCCAAAGCAATAGGTAGAGACTTTTTTTTTTTAGTTTAACACATTGTAGTGGAAAATGGGCAAATCTGGTCATGACAAGTGAATAAAGTTTTTCTATTCATAACTCTTCATCTGTTCTAAGAACTCATGTAACATGTTTCCCCTGTTCAGATGAGGAATCTGCTGATGACTTGCACCAGGAAAAAGGCATGTGGGTTGCCTGGTCAGGACAAGATACTATCATGTCACATCCCATTTGATACACTATAGATTGGCTAGGAGCTCGACAACACAGAGAACTGTGGAGAGTTTCCAGGTCCAAGGTCTTATTTTTCACACTCACCTCTCCCTAAAACTCACCTGAGCTCTCCCATCATAGGAGAAGGTGAGTCTTGGTTTTTTCCTGACACCAAATATGTGGTTTTTCCACCAACCGTCCAATTCCCAACACCCAATGGGCCGCCCACTCTCAATTGATTTCTGATACCATATCTGTGGAGTTCGTGCCGCTGACACAGTTTTGGAAAGCACGACTGCCTTGATTTCAGATGCCCACCATGTCTTCTCAAATTATCATCTTCCTGACCAAGTGACTTAAACCTGAAATTTCCATACTCCACTTCTACGCTCATAAACTCAGTCGAACCAGCCCCATACTCAGGCAAACTCTTAATCACTGTTCTCAGATTAATGTCCAGGAAAAATCTCAGAAACAGTGAAATGAAGGAGATCTTTATGGCACAGGAAGAATGGTGTTGGACAGCGTGTCCACACCCTCCTGAGCAGAGCACCATCACCTCACAACCATTTCCTCTAACCTCATAAACTCTCTGAGCCAATATTTATGGATTTACATGAAGTTTCTCTCAATAGTCATATGTGTTGAGTCGTCAGCCAGTGATAACTGATCTTAGTCTCAGGGCCCACCTCTCTCCCCAGAGATGCAGAAAGTCCTAACCTTTAAGTGCTTTGTTGATTATTTCAGTCAATCTTGTTAGTACACTGGCTCCTTTTTCGACAATCTTAGTACCTGTGAAAGAGAGATTTCAAAATTTTCAGGAATATTGGACTATGAACCAGGACAACATTCAAATTAGAAAAATAAAACAATATTCAAATGGGACAAAGAAAAAGGCCTGGAGAATTTGCTAATATTGTACAAGCCTTGGTCCCATGAGCCAACCACACAAAGGGTGGGTTTCATGCTTTCCCAGCAGTTCCTCTTCTCAGTGGTCCAGGTCTATGTGATTAATTTTTAAATAAAGGGATAATCCTTACTTGACCTGTAAGTATTCTTTCTTTCTGGCCCCTAGTAAGCAGGTAGAGAAATCTTTCATGAACAATTTCCAGGTATAAAAATGACCAAACATGGCCATGAAATGTGAATAAGCTTTTACATTTATGACTCGTAATATGTTCCCAGAACTCAGCAGCACCATTCTGCTGTCCAGATGAGGACCATACATGACTTGCCAGAGGACACAGGGCATGAGAGTGACAGAGTCCTAACAAGATAAACCCAGTCAAAACCTACTTGATATACTGTCCTATTCTGCCAGGAACTCTGAAAATACTGATAACTGGCAACAGCTTCTGGGTACAGTGTCCCACTTTCATTACTCCCCTGGCCCAGCACTCACCCGAGCTCCCAAAGCACAGGGAGAGTGAGTTGGGTTTCCTTGACACCAAATACGTGGTGTCTCTAGAAACAACATCCAATTCCCCAATTACCCACGGGGTGTGCACCAAGGCATTTAATTGAGATAGGAAATCGGGGGAGTTCATATACATTCTGCATGTTGAGCTCTCAGAACTGTCCTCACTTCAAATGTCAACCATGTGGGCCCATCCCTCATGATTTAACAAAGTGTCTAAAACTGGCAAGTTCCATTACCCCACTTTCATGTTCAATAACTCAATTAATCTGATGACAAAACTCAGGAAGACCACTCACACAGGAATCATATGTTGTTATTAAGGATAATTTTAGGGACACCAAATGAGTAAGGCAAAGTGGAAGTGGAGTTGTGGGTAGCCTCCATGTCCTTGAGAACCCACATCACCACTTTCCCTGTTTCAACAGCCCAGAAGCTCTCTAATGTCCCACATTTATGGATTTTTCTTGAGGTTTCACTGAACAGGTATTTTGCTTGAATCATTGGCCAGTGGGAACTGTTCCCAATCTCAGTGCCCTGTCCTTTCCCCAGAGATGTAGAAAGATCAAACCCTTAATCACACCGCCGAGGACACCTTTAACCACATTTACTACTGAACGCTTCTCAAGTTCCCGTGTATGGTTTGTCTCCAGACCTATGAAAGATGGTAAATTTCAAGAGTTTTAGGAGGCCTGGTCTATGAACTAAAACACAGATCAAATATGGATAATTAAAATAGTAGTCAATAATGTGCAATGAAGGGAAAATATATGGATAATCAACAATAGTCAAAAGGGAACACGGGAAAGAGCTTGGGGACTTTCCTAATAATATCTCAGCTTTGGTATCAGGAGTCAACCTACAAAAGGTTATTTCTTACATTTCCTGCAGGACATTCACCCTAGGTTTTTCTGATTATTTTTCAGATAGAGGAATACTCATTATTTGACACATAAATATTCTTTGTTTCCCAAACTAAGTAGTTAAAGAAATTTTTTTAGAATAACCTATCTTGGCAGAACATGCAAAAAATTCACGATGAAATGTGATTCAATTTTTATATTCATCACTGGTGATCTTTTCAAAAAGCCATGTAACATGCATCCCCTGTTCTGACGAGAAAATTGCAGATGACTTGCCCCAGGGCATGGCATGTGTGTTTCAGGGCCAGGACAAGATTCTGGCATGTTACAACCTATTTGACACAGTCCTTGATTGTCCCAGGAACTCTGAAAATACAGATAACTGGAAATAATTTATGTGTGCAATATGCACTTCCATTACTCCCCCTCTTTGAAACATCACCTGAACCGCCAGTTACAGTGGAGAGTGATTCTGGGTTTCTCCCTCACATCAAATATGTGGTGTCTCTACCAACAGCAACCAATTCCCCAAACACCCACTGGGTGTTCAACAAGTCCATTTACTTCTGATGGGAATTGATGAAGTTACTGCAGATTCTGAAGGCTGAGGGCTCAAGACTGTCCTCAGTTCAGATGCTAGCCATGAAGTCCTGAGTCAATCACTTTGTGACCAAATGACTAGAATGGGGGGCAGGCAGATCTATGACCCCAACTTCAAATTCAACAACTCAAAAGAACCGGTGGCTGAACTTCCAGAAACCATTGCTTGCTATTCCCAGATTAATGTACAAAATATAACTCGAGGCAGTAAAATGGAAGAGATGTGTAGGGCAAAGGGAGAGGGAGGTGTCCCCAGCCTCTGTGCCCTAAAGAGCACAGCACCCTCACTTCAACTTCCTTTATTCACAAACCCACAAACTCTCTGAGCCCAGTTCTTATGTCTTTCTTCCTAGGGATCACTATACAGGTGTATTGGTTGGATTATAAGCCACTGTGATTGATCTCACTCTCAGTTCCCTCCCTTCTCCTCAGAGGTGCTGGAATGACAGTTGTTGAAAACTGTAAACTTTAAATGATGCCTGTGGTTTCTTGGACACAAACGACACCTCAAGGTTACCTTGAGTTGCCTTTTGTTACTCATCTCATAACATCTCAAGTAAGGAAACTGCAAGAGTTTTAGGAGACCTGGACCACTAACTAGGAGACAGTTCAAATTTTAAGCTTTTGGTTACTATGCAGGTCTTCCCTGCTGGCTCAGCTGGTAAAGAATCCACCAGCGTATGTGAGACCTGGGTTCAACCCCCGTGTTTGAAGGAACCCCTGTAGAGGACAAAAGGATCCCCTTCCAGTATTCTGGCCTGGAGAATTCCATGGATGATAGAGTTCATGGGGTCGCAAAGAGTTGGACACGACTGATCGACTTTCACTTTACTTCTATTACTATGCTACAGTGAGATTAGGGACATGGCAGGGAACAAGAATAGAGATTCTCAGAAATGGGGTTCTGATCTGGCAGAATTTTGAGATATATATATATATATATATATATATATATATATATAATAAAATTTTAATAAGTATCCTCATGAGAGTCACTATGTCAGTGGAGTTAAAAGTCTGCAACTAAAGACTTCCCTGGCAGCCCAATAGAAAAGAATCCACATGCTAATGCATGGGACTTGGTTTCTGTCCCTGGTTGTGAAGATTCCACATGCCTTGCAGCAACTAAGAAGGTGAACTGCAACTACTGAGCCCAGATGCCTAGAGCCCCTGATCTGCAGCAAGAGAAGCCACCTCAATGAGATTCCACACTCTGCAACCAGAGAGTAGACTCCAGAACTGGAGAATACCCTTGCCTGAGGAGGAAGACCAGTGTTGCCAAAACCAAAGAAACAAACAAAAATCCCAGCCAGTGTGACAGGAGAAATCCAGAGAGGGTTGGCAACACCCAATCCTCACCTGCTCCACCTGCCTTCATGGACTTCCGTCATTTTCCCAGAAGCTGTAGAAGAGAGGTGAGGCTGGACTTACCTTCATCCTGGACATGGTGTATATTCACTGGGGTGCTGTCCACCAGGATAACCAGGAGGACAAGAAGGGCTGCAGAGAGGCAGAGCAGTCTCATCTTCATGGCCTTGCAGGAGGGCTCCTGAGGGCCTCTGAGCTCCTGTCTTCTTGCAGGGGACAGACTGAGCTTTTAATATGCTGGCTGAGGGGTGGGATCAGGTGATGAGGAGGAGGTGGGCAAGGGGAGGAGCTGGGTCAGTCCTGTTTATTGCATAATCTCTCTACCTAACCATGCCTCCTGCTTCTGTCTGCAGGGGTCAAAAATCCAGTAAGAACACTTCTCAGACTTGATGATGCCTGTGGGTCTCATGTAAACACAGATTGTGATCAGACAAATGGAGGGAGCATCCCAGCCCCTAGAGCAGTGCCTGGCATGTGATGGATGATAAGTAAGTAGATGAGAGTAGATCAGAAGACAGATAAGTGACTAGCAATGTGTTAGCCCAGGTTCTCCATTTCAGCCTTCTGCATGAGTCATCTCACCTGGACCTCAATGCCCTGAACCCCCTCACCTAACTCAGGTGTGACACAAGTCACCTTCTCCCACAATCATTGCAAGAGGGTGGATGGACACTTGCACTTTACCAGGCATTTGTCCAGGCAGGAACTTAGCTGGTGAAGGTGATGTCATCCTGGGCTCTAATCCTGTTTATGCATCAAAAAAAGAATAAGGGGAGAGGCTGAGGAAAAGCAGGGAACTGAACTTGCATCCACAGCATGACCCACAGTCATCCCTCGTCTGGTTTCATCAACTAAATAGTTAAAAAGCATGGACTCTGGCCCCATTATTTCATGGCAAATAGAAGGGTAAAAGGTATAAGTAGTGACAAATTTTCCCTAATTAGGCTCTAAAATCACTGTGGTTGGTGATTGCAGGTGTGAAATCAGAAGAAGATTGCTTCTTTTTAGCAAAGCTATGACAAACCTACGGTTTGTTGAAAAGTAGACATCACTCTGCCAAAAATGTTCCATATAGTCAAGTCTATGGTCTTCTCATTGGTCACATTTGCTTGTGAGATCTGAACCAGAAAGAAGGCAGAGTGCCGAAGAACTGATGCTTTGGAACTGCTGTGCTGGAGAACACTCCTGAGGTCCCTTGGACAGCAAAAAGATCAAACTAGTCAATATTAAGGGAAATGAACCCTGAATACTCATTGGCAAGTCTGATGCTGAAGCTGAAGCTCCAGTATTTTGATCATCTGATGCAAACAGCCAACTCATTGAAAAAGTCCCTGATGCTGGAAAATATTGAGGGCAGAAGGAGAAGAGGGTATCAGAGGATGAGATGACTGGATGGCATCACCAATGCAATGGACGTGAACTTGGGCAAACTCAGGTGATTGTGAGGGTCAGGGAGGCCTGTGCTGCTCTCCATTGGGTCTCAAAGAGTGGGACATGCCTGGATGTCTGAACAACAGCAACAATATAGTACTACTATCACTATTATCATATCTGACATTTATCAAATGGTTACTCCGCTAACACTTGAACAAAGCATTTAACAAATACATCTCTTTCACTCTCATCACAACCCTTTGAGATTGATAGAGAAAGAGAAAAGCAACCTCTGAGTTCCAAGACCTGAGCTGGTACCACCGATGGCCCTTCTGTTCTCCTGCTCAACACAAACATCTTACAAAGCTTCAACATCGGATGAGACTATACTGGGTTGGTGAAAGTTCTAGACAAAAATAGGATATGGGATAATCATGCTTGAGCACTGAGCAAAGGAGCTACATTACACAAATCACTGATATGATCAAACACCTTATCCCGTGTATTATTTCTTGGCCAAGTACACCTCAAACCTCTATCTAGTCTTTCCTTCTTAAAGTTAAGATTAAGATACTCAGAGAACTACTCCACTTCCTAAACACCATCCATCCAGACAAAGCCAGCTTTCTGAAACCCTCCCCAAATTCAACTCACAGAAGCCCACGTCTTTTAATTTCTGAGGACGAGGGGAAGCAGGGAGCTGAACCTGTCCCAGCAGTCATCCCTCATCTGGTTTCACCAACAGGAAAGAGTTGTCTGCCTGACTGTATATCAGGGGACCTCGGAAGACCACCAATAGCCACCCCCTTCCTCCTGCTGTCTCCCTCAGTGGCAACGGGGACACAGGACCTCGGTTTGGGTGCCAGCTCTGCATTTTCCTAACTTTGTGCCTGAGGGTTTAAGCCTCTCAGAACCCCATGTCTTCAGGTGTTATCTGAGATCCATGCTGCTCACTCAGGTGGTTGCCCTGGAAGCAATGGGTGCAACAGGCATATATCCCTTCCTCCTAGAAGGCAAAGTCTTTGTAGTAGTATCAATAACAGTAATGAGTAATTACTCTAATTAAAATTTGAGTTCTTCATTGTAGCAGGCATTATCCTAGACACATGAAACATAAAATTCATCTAATCCTAAAAAATCTTTAAAGAAAGGGGGAGAAACTTGGCATACCTGCGTGTTACTGAGGAGGGACCTGAGATAACAAGAAATAAAGTAATTAGCTTGGATCATAGCTTGTGGGAGAGGACTTGTACCCAGCGATCTGACTTGAGTCTGTGCACTTGCGCTGTGCTGCCCTGCAAGCTGTAAATTAGAGTGCACACATGGCACAGCCACCATCCCTTCACTCACTCTTGTTTATTGCTGTAGTTACAAACACAGAGCACCGGTGAGAATGGCAGGAGCTCTCACTACCAAGCTGGCTGAGTACACACGTGCAGCAGCAGTGGGAGACTCACAGAACATGCCACTGTGCGCTGAGGGTCTACTCTCTCTGAGACAGTCCACATGCATGATTTCATTTAGCCTCATGTCAGTTCTACAATATCTGGGATTCCATCCCACAGTGTCAAGCAGAAAGCGGAGGCTCAGAGAGGTAATGCCACCTGCTCAGGACACACAACCTGCAGATGGTACAACAAGGATTCACATCCAGGAGGTGCTCTGGCCCTGCCCCTCTTCCTGCCTCAACCTCTGCCTCTGAGACCAGGGAGTAGCTGAGACTCTCCCCGAAAGAAACTTCTCTTTTCTCCCCTCTCCTTTCTCATCGGTATGTCTTTTTCTCCCAATGTTCTCCTCTCCCGGCCCTCCTTACTCTGGTCAAAATTAGAGGCCCCCAGTTCTGCAAGCCCCCTGATGGGCTAGGGAACTCTATGACTCCATCTCCAAGCTCCCTGCTTATATAAGTGTGGTCTCTAGTTAGAAAACTCACTGACCCCTGCAGACAGGCCTCTTTAGAGTAACTGCAGGACAGGAACAAACAGTGGATGTGTACTAGATGAAGACAAGTGATGCCAGCCCTCTGGGATCCCAGGTCATATCTCTGCTTCTGTTCCTCAGTATCTCCATCTGAATAATGGGAATCTTTAATTCCATGCTATCTAAGGCCACATCTTCAAATGGATGGAATGTATCCGGGGCAGAGATAAGATTTTAGATATTTCAGATGCTGTGCCATGGGAGAGGTACTTTCACATCCAAGAAATGGGTGATTGTTTTCTTGCTAAATGATAACAGAGCACCTGACTTTTGAGCCCCATGGTATATTATTTTAATTATGTCCAAGATTAAAAGGGAGCATAAACTAGAGGTTGCACATCTGGCTAGACTATATGGCTACACTATATAAGCTCACAGAGGTGATTTTACAATTTTAGGCATTTATAAGACTTCATAGTGAGAGATTTTAATTTAAAATTTTTCTATCAATGCAGGACAAGTAACCCAGCTGGCATCACAGTCCTGGTATTTAATAAGGACCATGGGTCTCAATGTGAGTGAGCATCAGAATCCCTAAGCCATTTGGGAAAACACAGATTTGAGATCTTCACCCCCAGACTTTGGATTCAGTAGCACACGGTGGTACCTGACTAGCTGCATCAACAAAGTTTTCAAGGCACTGAGGGTGCTGCTCAAGGGACCGCACTTTCAAAACCCTGGACTAAGCTAACAAGAGTGGCTCTCTTCTCAGGAGGGGAGCATTCTCTCCAGTTCCAATCATCCCCAGCATTTCTTATGGTCCACCTGCCTCCACTCTGACTCCAAATACTTCCAGGCACATTACTCACTTGTCCTGGAGGGTATTTAAAATTGTGACCTGTGAGGTGGGCCCATGGTAGGTGTTTATAAAAAGATAGCTTGCTCTTCTTTAACAATTTTATCAATTAACTATCATTATTCCTTTTTCAGAGATGAAGATACTGAAAAACAGCTATGGAAGACAGCTATGGAAGCTAGGGAAGACAAACAGATGAAAATCAGAAGGAAAACATTTGGCTGTTTGTCAAGTGTCACCAGATATTTCAAAATCACTAACAAACATATGAACACCACCCAGGCAAATCTATTTGGTATTAACACAGATGATGCATCAAAGATTTTGGGCATGACTTCATGAATATCACATCATATTCACAAGAATATGAGGTGGTCCCAGCCTCTTGGGCAGCATCTAGGCAGCTACATTCAAAAGGCTCTCGAAGAGCTCGCGGGGTGGAAATGAAGGTGAGGATGCAATGACGAAGATTACAGCAAGAATCAGGAATTCAGATTTCAGGCTCCACTTTCACTCCAGACTGGAGGATCTTTTCTCCTGCATTGCTCCCATCTGTACCTCAATATTCATGGACTATATCCTTTCTGCCCGGAGCTGTGCAAACTTCTAGGGATAAAGGGAAGACTTGCTCTCACGGTGCTTAGAGCCAACTAATTGAGACAGAAGTAAAGCAAGTACTCGTATGGGAGAGGAAAGAGGCGGAGTTCAGCTGAGGAAGGTTTAGTTGAGAAGCAAGAGGGAAAGGCTGAATATGTCACAAGCAGTCAGAGCTCAGCCCTGACCGGGTGCTCCTTGGACTCCTCAGCTTCTCAGGGTAGACCCGTTTCCATGACCTCTGCAAAAGAGAGGAACTTGCAGATTGAATCTCTGAAGCCCCAAACCTGGACCCTGTGTACGTGATAGGACCTAGGCCTTCCTAAAAATGAGCAACAACAGTCCTCTAAGGATCACCAAGAAGGAAGTGAATTTTTGAACCTGAGGTGGGGGGCTCAGTAGCACTACTGACCTGCTCTGGAGGTAGCTGACTTACTCTTCCCGTCTAAGAAGGGGGAGTATGAGAGTAAGCTTGGATTACATGACAGTACTTCTAGGACTGACGTTTGCCAAGCTGGGCCCTGGAGGACGTGCTCAGCCCATAACTTCTGAGGACACTGCATCCACTTCTCCTGGGAGGTAGCGAAGAAAATAGTCACTGTGGGCAGTTGTGAGGAGTGTGTACCCTCCTGAACTCCACCTTTTCCCCTAGCCCTTGCCCTCTCCCCATGCCCTGCCTGCTGTCTTACTCAGAATAGGATATCACCTTCAGGGGTCTTAACGCAGCCCAGTCCCCATTGTAGTCTTTGATTTTAACAATTTAGCTACTATATACAAAGGTCTCTAAGAGCCTGGACTTGGCAATGTAGAAGTGTCTGCTTATTTTGGCCTTGTAGGGACCTATGTACAGTAGTTCCAGACAGACGTCGGGTCACAGGACTGCAGGGATGGGAGGATCTCCATGAAATAGGACAATGTTCATTATAGCTGGGTCTAAAAGGTGCACAACAGAAAATATCAGTTTGTTTGCATTGAGAGTGGTTGAAGAGAGAGGTGGGAGGGGGTTCAGGATGGGGGGGACACATGTACACTCACAGCTGATTCTTGTCAATGTATGGCAAAATTCGTGCTACTGTAAAGTTAATTAGCTTCCAATTAAAATAAATACATTAATTTTTAAAATTAAAGAAAAAAACCAGTTTGCTTACAAGAGAGAGTGGTAGGGGTGCAGGGTGTGAATGTGAAAAGGCCCATTCATATATTGCTTTGTAAGACATTATTACTAATGTTGTTAGGCTTTGGATTAACAAGGTAATATTGTAAATATTTACATATCATTACTGAATATTTATACATGAATTGGCATGTTGCCAATAATTAGCTGCAAATAGAACAAGAATAAAGGATACATATTAAGGGTATTCTCCATGTGTTGATCAAGACTGGAGCTAGACAATGGTCCACAAGTTTATTACCACTGGTGAGTTTACTGGTCACTCTCCACACTGCAGGCACAAGAATCCTATTTCAAAGTGAATCCTATCCCCTGGCTCCAATGACCAGTCCCTCAGTGACCCCCTAGCTTTCTAAGAATCAAATTATGATTCTACAAGCCTCTTCATGACTTGTCCCCAGACCCTCTCTGTCTCATCTCCTCTACTTCCCTGCCCCTCAACCCGCTCAGCCTCAGCCACTCTGGTCCTGGCTGCTGCTCAAACTTTCAGGCACATTTTTGGAAGGCTCTGATCAAAACCTCCTTATCACAGAGCATTTCCCTGATGCTTGCCATCCACCTTTACCCCCACCACTCTCTTTCTTCACAGCACTCATCATAATCTGTCATAGGATTTTCCCCACTGTTTATTGTGTGTTTCCCTCCATTAATGTGTGTATATTATTTTCCTATATTTTGCTTATAGTTGTTTCCCTACTCGATAAAACTATGCTCTCAGAATCAAAAAGATACATTTTGATAAGTATTTCTCAAGTAAATGTCTCTTCTGTTTCGGATTCATGCCAAGTGTATCATCATTGAAAAGAGTGAATAAAGTAAAACTCTGATTATTCTCTATAAGAGATGACCCAGACCCCACAGGGTGAGGGCTCCATCCTTGAGGACAGCCCAAACTTCCAAGTGTGGATCACAAGCCTTGGGGTCACTTACACGTGTGACCAACTGACTGTTAATTCAGATATTGTTTGACCCAATTCCCATGCTGAACAAATTATCAGGATAACTCCCAGAAATGGGGATCCTTTACTTATGGTCTCCTCTTACATAAAGTCCCCACTGAATGAAATAAAACTCCAAGACAGCAAAAGGGAAGAGTAGCATGAGGCAAAGAGGGAAAAGGAAATTCTGAGCGTCCATGCCATTCTCCTTTAAACCACTGATGTTATCACCCCTCTGAAAGGCTCTGAATGCAGGGTTTGAGGGTTTTAATTGACAGTTTGAAGTGGTCAGGTTGACTGAATCATTGGCCATTCTTGATGGAACTCAGTATCCATTCTCTCTTCCCCAGAGAGGCTGGGAACAGATAATTCTAACCTTCTAATCATATGATGGTGTATTTTGGAGTCCAGGTGTGCACAGATACTATCTAAGGTCTGATCCTTCACATATTTCAGTACTTAGAGAAAGACAATAAATTCCAAGAGTTTCTGGATTCCTGGGGCATGAACCAGGAAAAGAATCAAATATGAATCTTTTTACTATTCTAAATGGCATTTAGGGACAAGGTAGAGACTAGGAATAGACAGTCTCAGAGATGAAATTCATGATTTTGTAAAATGAGGTGGGATAATTTTATTAAGAGCAAAACACATATTGATAATTTTTGAGAGTCAAGAAATGTACTGGAGTTCAGCTGCTCACTTCCCAGAAGAACTCCAGAGAGGGCTGGCAGCGTCCGCCACACCCCTCTTGCCACCCCTTCCAGGCGCTCACCTCCTTTCCCTCCAGTCTGTAGAGGAGAGCTGAGCTGGGGTGTCCCCCGGGCCTGCTTGCTGGTTTCATCCCTTGGAATGCTGGCCAGAACGGTGTCCAGCAAAATGAGCAGGATGGCAGAGAAGCAGAGCCTGCTCA
>ML660203.1:16315-164225 GCA_007570785.1 Antilocapra americana
ACGCTCATCACAACCTGGCATAGGATTTTCCCCAACTTTATTGTGTGCTCCCCTACATTATTGTGTATATATTATTTTACTATATTTTGTCTGTAGCTGTTTCCTACTTAAAGACTGTGCTCTCAGAATCAAAAAGATACATTTGGATAAACATTTCTCGAGTAAATGACTCCTGTTTTGGACTCATGCCAAGTGCACCATCACTGAAGAGAGTCAACAGAGTAACATTATTCTATGATGATGAGGCCTGTCTATACAATTATGCCTGTAACTGCCATCTATATCATTATAGGAAAATAAAATGTAGTTTGGTAGGGGCACAAGGGGAAGGGCATTGATTCTTGACTAAGATCATACCAGCCTGGAAAAAGCAATCCTGGCCCCAAGAGCAAACTCAACAAAGTACTGCATTTCTTGCTCTGCCTGCCATTGCCTCTGAGGAGAAGACCCTCAGCTGTCATTCAACTCTCCGATAAATTTCATCACAGAGCAATGATCACAACTTTACACATGTTTTTTTGGAGATGTCATGGGAAAATGTAAGTAGGTCAACAAGTCTTTCATACAAAAATATTTTGGTGGGAAATGGACACTGCTGACCACAAAGGTATGAAATCTTTGTACTCATAACTAGTAACCTTTTCAAAAATCTCTGGAAACTTGGTGCCACTGCCCTCATGTAAAAGCTGCAGGTGGGAATATCCCAGGACACACAGCAAGTAGGTGGTAGGATGAGGACAAGACGCATTCTGTCACAACCCATTTAATCAAGTCCCTGATTCTGTCAGGAATTCTGAAAATGCAGAGACCTGCTGAGGGCTTCTGAGTTCTCTGTTCAACATATTATAGTCCCCTGTCCCTGAATCTCACCCCAGACACAAATGGAAGAAAACAGTGGGTCTGGGTTTTGTCCCTGACAACAAATATGTGGGGTCGCTGCCAACAGCAACTAGTTCCCCCACCCCACTGGGCATCCAGCAGTCTATTCACTTTTGACACTAAATCCTCAGACCCCACAGGGTGACGGCTTCATCCTTGAGGTCAGCTCACACTTCGAGTGTTGATCACAAGCCCTGGGGTCACTTACACCTGTGACCAGCCGACTGTTAATTCAGATATGCTTTGACCCAACTTCCATGTTCAAGAAGTTATCACAACCACTCACAGAATTGATAACCGTTTACATATGGTCCCCAATGGTCCCCATTATAAATGGTCCCCAAATTTATAAAAAATAAAACTCTGAGACAGCGAAAGGGAGGAGAAGCATAAGGCAAAGAGGGAGTAGGAAATTCTGAGCATCCTTGCCATCTCAGGACACTTCTGCCTTACAAATCATTTATGTGATCACCCCTCTGAAGCTCTCTGAATGCAGTGTTCATGAATTTAATTAAGGGTTTGAGGTAGGCAGTTTTCTCGAATCTTTGGCCATTGTTGATGGAACTCAGTATCCCTTCTCTCTTTCCCAGAGGGTCTAGGGAGTGGTAATTCTAACCCTCTAATCATATGATGGTGTATTTTGGAGTCCAGGTGTGCACAGATACTATCTAAGGTCTCATCCTCCACAGATTTCAGTACTTAGAGAAAGACAATAAATTCCAAGAGTTTCTGGAGTCCTGGGGCATGAACCAGGTTAAGGATCAAATATGGATCTTTTTACTATTCTAAAGTGGCATTTAGGGACAAGGTAGAGACTAGAAATTGACAGTCTCAAAGATGAAGTTCATGATTTTGTAAAATGAGGTGGGATATTTTTATTAAAATCAGACCACATGCCTTTTGAGAATTAAGAAGTATCCCTGGAATTTAACTGCTCACTTCCCAGAAGAAATCCAGAGAGGGCTGGCAGCATTCACCACACCCCTCTTCCCATGCCTTCCATGCACTCACCTCCTTTCCCTGCAGTCTGCAGAGGAGAGGTGAGCTGGAACTTACTCTGGACCTGGTTGCTGGTTTCAATCCCTGAGATTCCAGCCACTAGGGTGCGCTGGAGTACGAGCAGGACTGCAGAAAGGTCGATTCTGCTCATGTTTTTTTGCCTTGAAGAGGGCATCTATGGAAAGACAGATGCTAACAGATCTGTTTACACCCCAGCAGATGAATAAGAACAGGTGAGAAGGAGGGGAGTATGGAGATGGAGGATTTGGGGTCAATCATGTACAATGTTCAATCTCCCCAGGTTCCATTGTCCTGCTTCTGCCTGTGTGTGTCTGTCTGCTCAGTCACTTAGCCTGTTCTGACTCTTTGAGGCTCCAGGGACTGTAGCCCACCAGGCTCCTCTGTCCTGCTTGTGTCTGCTCAGGGCAAATGAACAGTGACTTTGGTCCTCAAACTTGACTCTGTCTGTGGTCATGAAAACACAGAATGTGATTCTACAAATGGAATTTTGTCCAACATGGTCCTCAAGAAGCACCCCGGCACCTAGAGCATTGAATGGGACCTGAAGGATGGTCTATGAGTAGATGAGAACAGATCAAAGGACTTCTAGGTGATCAGCAGTGTGTTAGCCCAGGTCCTCCTTTACAGCCTCATTCAAGGGTCTTCATATCTACATGTCAGTGCTCCCCCTCTCACATTAACCCCACCTACTTCAGAAGTCAGGTACGACACAGGTAATTTCCTGCAACCGTTGTGGCAGCATCTCTACTGGAACACACAAGCTCTTGACCTGGCAGTGGTCCAAAGAAATGTTGAGCCGGGGAAAAGCATCTCCATCTGGGGCACAAACCCCGATATTCTCAGTAGAAATAAAGAAAAGGGAGTGGGCAGAAGGAAAGTAGAGACATAAACACATCTCTAGAGCATGACCACCCACTGCCCCTCATCTGGTTTCACCAACAGGAGATCTACCTGCCAGAGTGGACTTCAGGGGCTAGAGGGGATTTCGGGTACCTTGGAAGATTACCTACCATCCATCTATCCCCACCACAACTCTGGACTCTTTACTAGTGGTTTTTGGAACAGAGGAACTTAGTTTGAGTCTCGGTTCTGCCGTTCCCTGGCTATGTGATCTGGGGCGGGAAATTACCCTCTTCTTCACTTGTAGCATGATATCATGTTGCTCAGATCGTGAGGCTGTTCTGAATCATTGGAGACCATAGACATATATTCTTCTCCCTGCAAAGTCAAAGTACTTTGAAATAATAATAATAATGAGTAATTATTGTAATTAACACTTAATGGCATTGACCAAAGAGTCACACAAAGACAATGGAGGGTTGTGAAAAGAGCTGGACCTGGGTGAGGTCAATCACTGAAGCAAGAGGGCTTTCAGTTATCTCTGAGGAAGAAGGAGACCTAATTGGAATTGGACCTATGACTCCGCTCTGGCACTGCACCAGTTAATTGAGGGGGAACTTCTAGAAGATGACACTACTACAGTCAATGTTATTTGTTCCTTTCTTAACTACAGTCAACAGCACATTTAAAGAGCACTCAGGAGTGGACGAATCCAATACTTAACGTGCTTCTAGACAATTTGTTTTGGTGTTCAATGCCATTAGCAGCGTAATCAACATGGTTTTCAAAAGTATACAAATCTGGGGGGTTCTTAATGCAGATATCACCATCTTCTTTCATTAAAAACATAAGTGACAATGTATGGCAAAACCAACACAATAAAGTAAAGAAAATTTAAAAATAAATAAATAAATAAATAAAAACATAAGTGAAATCTGTGTCTCGGGGAGATGAAATGACTTGCCAAAGACCAGAAAATATAGTGAGTTACTGAAGTTAAGCTTTTTCATTAATACCAGATTGTTGTCATTACACTGTTATCAACGAAAAATTATTAAAAATTAGATAACATATATTTATACTACTAGTATCACTATTATCGTATCTGGCCTTCATTAAATGATTACTCAGGCATCCTGGACAAAAAATTTAACAAACACATCTCTTTCATTCTAATCAATACTCTGTGAGATTGATAGAGAAAGAGAAAAGCAACCTCTGAGTTCTAAGACCTGACCTGGTACCACAATGGCCCTTATGATGTTCTGCTCAAGATAAACATTTCACAAAGCTTCAACATCAGATGAGGTCATTCTGGGTTGGACAAAATTTCTGTCCTGGTTTAGACAAAAATAAGACATTGGATAATCATGTTTTAGCCCCGAGCAAAGGAGCTACACTACACAAACTACCAATATGACCAAATACCTTCCTATCTTGAGTGACAGCTTTCCTTGAACAAGTACAGCACTAAACTCTAATCTTCCCTTCTTAGAGTTAAAATTAAGATACAAGTCAGATAACCCTATATGCGAGACACCAAAAGAGACACAGATGTATAGAACAGTCTTTTGGACTCTGTGGGAGAGGGCGAGGGTGGGATGATTTGGGAGAATGACATTGAAACATGTAAATTATCATATGAGAAATGGATCGCCAGTCCAAGTTCGATGCATGGGACAGGGTGCTCAGGGCTGGTGCACTGGGATGACCCAGAGGGATGGGATGGGGAGGGAGGTGGGAGAGGGATTCAGGATGGGGAACACATGTACACCCGTCGATGATTCATGTCAATGTAGGGCAAAACCACTACAATATTGTAAAGTAATTAGCCTCCAATTAAAATGAATAAATTTTTAAAAATAAATGAAATAAAATAAAATATAAAATCAAAATAAACAAATAAATGTTTTACATATTTTGCTCCAAAAAAAGAAAAATACTACTTAGAGAACTACCCCACTTCCTAAATACCACCCTTCCAGAGCAAAGCCATCTTCTTGCTACCTTCCCCAAATTCAAATCACTGAAGCCCACATCTTATAAGTTCTCAATATGACAGCAAATTGTTTTCCAAGATGACTCCTGTTCCTTGCTGCTGTGAGCAGTAAATAAATCCAATGAGTTCAACTAGAAACAGAAGTATTTCTAGTGGTATCTGGTTAGAAACATGAACAAGTACCAGCTTTATCCTTATTTTATAACTAAAGAATGCAAAGTTCAGAGATGTTGAGAATCTGCCTAAGACTGGAAAGATATCAGAAACAGCACCAGCACCCTATGTGTTCTCATTTACTTTTAAGTAACATACTTGCTTCAGTCCCCATGGTAAACTTCACTCATTTGTAGTGACATAGATGCTGTTTCTGAAGTTGCCTCCATTCTAAATCTTCCCAGAAACAGAACAGGAAAGCATCTTCAAAGTCCTTCTGCTTGGGAAAGTGGGGACCCATCATGCTAGGAAATGAATACAGCAGCTAAGTGCCATCTCTGTGACTCTGTTTCCTCCCTTGAAGGATTCTTAGCATGATTAATAGAGTAATGCAAGCAAAATGCTTACACAGAGACTGGGACATTAAATGAGAGTTGTCCTTCTTTGCCAGAACTAAGAAACCCCCTCCCCAGTTGTGACATCAGAGAGTAGGGTTCCTTAGAAATTGGACAACTGAGCCCCAAGCCCTTTCTCCTTCTGAGAGTCCAGGAGAAGAAACTGGCCTCAAATTTAAGCTGAACTTAGAAGTAAGAAATGAAGTTTTCATGTGCAGGCATGTGCCTCCCAGGTCCGTGTAGCTTGGGGTGACTATTAAGATGATGATGCTATAATGGGTTTGCTTCCTACACCTGGTAGGGCACAGTCTCTGGACAGGAAAAAGGGAGGTGCCCACTCCTCTGCAGAACAATGAGAAGGATCACCATTTCCATGGACTCTGCTGGTTGAGTTTTGTAGTTGCAAACAACAGACGCCACTTCAGCCAGTTTAATTTTCAATATATATTTATTGAAATATAAGCCACAGTGTTTGAAGCTACAGAAAGGAAAATCGCAGCATCATTGTGGGGTCAAGAGGCTTCTTTATCCCAAACCCTTCTCTCATTACTGACAATGAGAACTGAATGCTGGAAATTCCTCTTGGCCACCCACAAGGAGAGCAGTGATTGTGGGGACGGGTTGAACGTGAGGATGCCGTGAGGATGGGGGTAAGAGCAAAAATCCTGTGTTACACCGCAGCCTTGTACTTAATCTGGTCACAAGGAATGTGCTCCTACTTTCCTTCCTTCTTTCCTCAAATAATTATAAACTGTCTCATTGGTGTCAGGAACTGTGTGAAGTGCTAGGGGTACAGGGGAGACACGCTCTCACGGTGCTGAGAGCCGGCTGAATGAGACAGAATTAGATATGTTGACCCAAAGAGGAAAGGAAATGGGCAGGCTCCGCTGATGAGGGTGGGGAGAAGGCCTGCGAGGAGACAGAACTGTTTCAGAAGCAGCCACAGCCCAGCCCTGCAGGGGTCCTCCTTGGCCTTCAGAGTCTCAGGGACCACTCTTAGCATGTCCTCTGCAAAAAGAAAGGAACCGGTTGAGTGACATCATTGTGGCCCCAGACCTGGACACCGGTCATCTTGACAGAGCCTAGATTTTCCAAAAGATATGGAACTGTATTCCCCATGATCCAAATGACCTACAAGAAGGAAGTGAGTTTTCCAAGCCTAGGTGGGGCACTCAGGAGCACTGCAGACCTGCCCTGGAGGGTGACTGAATCAGTGTTTCCAACTGAGAAAGAGGAGCATGGGATCAGGCTGGGATGACCACAGGAGGCACCACGGGTTGACCATTCTCTCCCTGGAGAACTCTCTCAGTGTGGTGTCACAGGACACTGCAGCCTCTCCTCCTGGCAGCAATGAGGAGGCGACACTGTGCGGGGTGAATGGTGCGTGGTCCCCGGAGCTCCACCTCTTTGCCCAGCCCTTCCCCTCCTATGGGGCCCTGCCCCCTGTCTTACCCCTGGGACCCTTCCAGAGTGCAGCAAGTCTTCATGCATTCGGGACAGCAGGACTTTAAGCAGTCCTCTACCGTGTTGAAGTTGTTTTTGTTCCCTTCGCAGCCACCATAAACAAACGGCTCGCAGCACCCGGTCTCGGCGTTGTAGAAGTACCTGGCTGTCTTGTTCTTGCAGGAACCAGCTAACTTGGGCTCCAGACAGAAGGCAGGCTGAGAATCTGCTGAAATGAGAGGGGCAATGGCTCAGTTATGAGGCTGGCCATCACAGCTCCGTAGAAGGCCAACGACTAGAACCTTCCGTTTGTTTGGAATAGAGAATGTTAGGGTTGTGGGGGATGGGCAAATTGAAATACCCATTTGAAAACCTCCTTCCTTTTTGGGACAGAAGGTTGCTAAGCGGGACATGTTATAGTAATCATGTACAAATATATATCTTCTCATGAAGTATTTTAAGAAAAATTGGTATAATGCCTTTGAATAGCCTTAAAACTTCCGAAAGACTTCCGAAGTGGTTCAGTGGTTAAGAATTTGCCTCCAACAAAGGAGTCCTGTCTTCAATCCCTTGTCAAGAAATTAAAGTCCCAAATGCTGTAGGCACGGAGTCGACAGGCCATAACTATTGAGTCTGGGACCCACAAATAAGACCAGTCCACACAAACAAATACATAAATGCTCAAAAAAGAAAAAAAGAAAAACCCACCACAACAAAAAGAGGACAAAAGTAAAAAATATTCCCTATATGTCAATAATTAATGGGTCTGGATAACAGAGTTTTATAATACTACTAATATTCTCTTTGCTTAAGTGTGTGGTAAAAACTTTTCACCATTAATAACGATGGTGAAGGAATCATGCTATGATGGGAAAAGGCATGAAGAAAGCATAACACTGTGTTTACTTCAGTAACCTCACAGGGATTCTATAAAATGAATATTGACACTAATGATATTGTGATTCTAAGATTATACATATTTCTTTTTTCATCGTCTTCCTGACACTGTTCCTAAAAATCTTGGTACTTCTTATATGATGAGAACAGTAAAGGTGTCTTTTGGTATGTGAAGTCGGTGAGTTTGAAAAGACCCTAAGCCCAGAATGGGCTCTGATATTGCACCGGAAAGGACTGCCTACAGAAGGGTGAAAACTTTCATTCCCACCCTCCCTCATGGTCTTTTTTCCACAATCTCCTTGCCTTCCCCCAACCTCAGGGAGGTTAATGGAGCTGTCTGTTGAACGATCCCCAGTGGCTAGTGATTTAATGCATCATGACTAGGTAATGAAGCCTCCATAGAAACCTCAACAGAGCAGGACATTTGTGTTATTCTAGAGACCTGGGATCCACCCAGGGAACACGGCTATGGACACACACATGAGTACACACTGTCTGGACCTCTGCAGCAGCCTGCTCACTGGGGTGCTCTCTCTGCTCCTTGACCCCTAGGGGACACTCTGTGCACTGCAGCCTCAGGGATTCTGTTACTCAGTCTTAACCCCACGGCTCCCTAGAGACCAATTCCTCAGGGAGTCCCCTTTTCTCTGATAGGGAAATTCTGATTCTTAAAAAGCCCTGCAGGGCTCCTCGCAGCCTGCTCCCATGGCCTCTATGCCTCATCCATTTCCACTTCTTTCGCCTCACCTAAACCAACTCAGCTCCAGCCACCCTGGTCCTGGCTCCCACTCAAACACAGCAGTAAGGAGTAGCCAGGCACGTTACTTTTGCCATTCTGCTCTATGCGTCCTTATCACAGAGGTTTTCCCTGCCCCTTGAGAGAGAAAGCACAGCATGCTTTCTCTGCTTCACTCTCTACCTTCAAGGAACTGATAACCTACCATAAGATTTCACCCTTTGCTATTTTTAAGTCTCCCTCCTAGAAGGCAATTTATCTTTGCCGTATTTTTTTGACAGCTGTGTCCCCATCCCCAAGAACACTGCTTTGTAGGGACTTCCTAACTCCCATTTTCATTCTCCCCACAAGTGCAAGGTCATCAAATACAATGGGTATCGAATTCCTTTTAGTACAAAATCACCTTGATGATGGGGCACGTCAACATAATGGGCAATCTCCCTCTAACATTCAATCTGCTGAGAGGATAATAAAATTATGTGTCCTGGTGATCTTTAACCCCGAAACCTCTGAACCCAAATACTTATGGATATTTATGGAAGTTTTCATAAATAACCATATTGACTGAAGAAGCCGCTATTGCTGATTAATCATAAGCCCAGAGCCTGCACCTGGGTTGCTTCCCTGAGTGCCCCCATGACCTGGCAAAGAAAGGAAATGCCAAGAGTTTCAGGAGGCCTGGGCAATGAACCAGGACAAGGGTCAAATATGAATAATAAACTCAGAGTCAAAAGAGACCAAGGAAAAGGGTCTGGAGACTTTACTCATATTGTCGCAGCCTTGATCCCATGAGCCAGACCACGCAAGCACTATGGTTCCTGTGCTCATGCAGTTGCTTCTCAGTGGTCCCAGATCTTTCTGATTATTCTAATAATAAAGGAATAATCATTATTTGACAGCTCAATATGTTTTCTTGCCCAAAAGAGGTCAAAGGATAAAGTTCTTCAGATTAACACATTGGTGGATAATGGACAAAACTGGTCATGAAATGTGAATAAATTCTTTATATTCATGACCGATAATCTATTCAGAGAATCCATGTAATATGTTTCCTCTGTTTAGATGAGGAAACTGCAGATGACTTACCCCAGGACACAGAGCATGTGGGTGGTAGGGTCAGGACAAGTAACTATGAAGTCACAACCCATCTGATACAATACCTGATTCTACCAGGAATTCTAAAAATATAGTTTACTTGTAAGAGTTTCCAACTTCCCAGGTGGCTCAGATGGTAGAGAACCTGCCTGCAATGCAGGAGACCTGAGTTTGATCCTGGGTTGGAAAGATCCCCTGGAGAAGGGCATGGCAACCCACTGCAGTATTCAGGCAGAGGAGCCTGTGACCTTCAGTCCATGGGGTGGCAAAGAGTCGGACATGACTGTGCAACTAACACTCCACTTTCTCTGTAAGATTTTCTGGATGCAGTGTTCTACTTTCATCACTTCCCTGTCCCCAAGGCTCATCTAAGCACCTAAATCACAGGAGAGAATATGTGGTGTCTCTACCAACATCAACCAGTTCCCCAGACACCCACTGGGCGTCCCCCAGTCAATTGATGTCTGATACAAAATCCATGCAGTTAGTACAGATCCCACCTGTTGAAGGATCATGACTGTCCTCTCTGTTCCAGCCACAGAGTCCCAACCAACTTATGCTTATGGCCAAATGTCTAAACTGTAGAGGTCCATCTCCCCAGAGGTGCAGAAAGTACAAACCTTTATTCTCCTCTTTGAATATATATGTTGGGAACTCCTGTAGTGTATGGTTCTCAAGTTGCCTTAAGGAAATCAACTCCTCACCTATGAAAAAGAGAAAAGTTCAAGAGTTTCAGAAGGTCTGGTCCATGAAACAGGAAAAGGATCAACCATGGATAAGAAAATAAGGGTCAAAAAAGGACAAGGGGAAAGGCCTGAGACTTTAGTAATGTTGTATCAGCCTTGGTCCCACAGCCTACCACACAAGGGCTGTTTCTTGCTTTTCCAGCAGTTGCTCTCCTCCATAGTTCAACATCTTTCAATTAGTTTTAGTAATAGAGGAATAATCATTATTTGATAAAGAAATATTTTTACTTGGCCAAATCAAGAAGGTAGAGAAATTTTTTTCAGATTAACACATCATGGTGGAAAATGGACAAATCTAGCTTTGATATATAAATAAACTCTTTCTAGTCAAGACTCGTCATCTGTTCAAATAACTCATGGAACATGTTTCCCCTGTTTAGATAAGGAAACTACAGATGACTTGCCCCAGCACACATGCATGTGAGTGGCCTGGTCAGGATAAGATACTGTCATGTCACAACCCATTAGATACATTATTGATTCTGCAGATTTAACTGGCAAGAGTTTCTGGGTCCAGTGTCCTACTTCTCACTTCTCCCCAAGCCTCACTTGAGCTCTCAAATCACAGGGGACAGTGAGTCGGGGGTTTTTCTGGACACCAAATACATTGTTTCTCCACCAACCCCATCCAATTCCCAACACCAACTGGGCAGCCCTCTGTCCATTGACTTCTGATATCATGTCTGTGGAGTTAGTGCCCATGCCACAGGCTGAAGTATCCAGACTGTCCTGACTTCAGATGCCAGCCATGTGGTCTTAAGTCATTTATGATTCTGACCAAGTAACTGAAAGTGAGAATTTCTATGACCCCACCTCCATGCACAATAACTCAATTGAACCAGCGACCAAACTCGGGAAAGTTTTCACTCACTGTTCTCAGATTAATGTATAGGATTAAATCTGAGAAAAAGTGAAATGGAGGAGATGTTTTGGGTAAAGTGGGAGTGGAGGTGAGTGGAGCCTCCGTGCCCTGGTGAGCAGAGCACCCTCACCTCACTACAGCTTTTTCCCACCTCATAAGCTCTGTGAGCCAATATTTATGGATTTTTATTGAAGCTTCACAAAATAGGGATATTTATTGAATCCTCAGCCAGTAGTAACAGATTGCAGTTTCAGTACCATCCCCTCTCCCCACAGGTGCAGAAAGTTCAAACCTTCAACGCATTTTTTTAATGTTTTGGCCGCTTTTCTTATCATCTGGCATGCCTTGCAGATAATTTTGGTACCTATGAAAGAAAAAAATTCCAAAATTTGCAGGAGTCTATAAACCAGGATGAGGTTCAAATATGGATAATATATTGATATTGATGCCAAAAGTGGTCAAGGGAAAAGGCCTGGAGACTTTGCTAATATTGCATCAGCCTTGGTTCCATGAGCCAGCCACACAAGGGCTGTGTTTCATGCATTCCTTGCAGTTGCTCTACGAAGGATAATCATTGTGATGCATAAATGTTCTTTCTCGTCCCAAGCAAGTAGGTAGAGAAATCTTTTCAAATGAACATATCCTGGTGGAAATTAACCAAAATTGACCATGAAATGTGAATAAACTATATCTATGGCTGGCAGTATGTTCAAAGAAATCAAGTGGCATCTATCTGCTGTTCAGAAGAGGAAGCTGTAGATAACTTGCCGCAGGACATGGCATGTGGGTGGCAGGGTCAGGACAAGATACTTCCCTGTTACAACTCATTTGTTACACTATCCTGTTCTGCCAGAAACTCTGAAAATACCAATAACTGCTGAGACCTTCTGGGTACAATGTCATACTTTCATTACTCCCCTGTCCCCAGGACTCACCTGAGCTCCCAAAGCACAGGGAGAGTGAATCTGGGTTTCCCTGACACCAAATACGTGGTGTCTCTAGAAACAACATCCAATTCCCCAAACACCCACGAAGTGTCCAACAAGTCAATCTACTTCTGATACGAAATTGATGGAGTTGGTACAAACTCTGCATGTTGAGGGCTAAATCTGTCCTCAGTTCAGATCCCAGCCGTGTTGTCCCGAGTCATTCATGATTTGACAAAGTGGCTAAAACTGGGAAGTTCCAGTTATTCAAATTCCATGTTCAGTAACCCAATAGATCTGATGACCAACTCAGGACAACCACTTACATACTGATCTCACATTGTATTGTTAAGGATAAATCTAAGGACAGTGGGGTAAATGAGATGTGCAGGGCAGAATGGAAATGGGTGTATGGGGAGCCTTCAAGCCCTAACGAGCACAGGACCCTCGTATCACCACCGTGTTACCACCCCAGAATTTCTCAGAATGCCTGTATCTATGGATTTTTGTTGCAGTTTCACTAAACAGACATACTGATTGAATCATTGTCCGGTTGTGGCTGCTCTCAGTCTCAGTGCCCTCTTTTCTCCCAAGAGATTCAGAAAGTTCAAACCTATAATCACATCGTCGATGATTTCCTTAACCACAGATGATACGACAAGCTTCTCAGGTCCCCTTGTAAGGCTTGTCTCCAGATCTGTGAAAGACAGTAAATTCCAAGAGTTTCTGGAGATGTGAGATGTGAACTAAGACAAGAATCAAATACAGATCATAAAAAAGTAGTCAGCAGTGGACAAGGGAGGAGACACATATGAATAACAAAGCAATAGTCCACAGGGGACAAGGGGAAGGGCCTGGAGACTTTATTAATGCTGCATCAACCTTGGTCCAAGGAGCCAACCCACACAGGGCTCTGATTCATTCTTTCCCTACAGTGGCTCTGCTCATTCATCCCAGGTGTTTCTGGTTATTTTTTATAATAGAAGAATAAAAATTATTGGATACCTAAATATTCTTTATTGCCAAAAACAAATAGGTAGAGAAATCATTTTCAGATGATCACATCTTAATGGAAAATGCACTGAATTCACCATGGTATCTGATTCATCTCCCTTATATATATGACTGGTAATCTGTTCAAAAAGCCATGCAACATTATCTCCTGTTCCAATGAGAAAATTGCAGATGACTTGCCCCAGGACACGGTATGTGCGTGGCAGGGCCAGGACAAGATACTAGCATGTTACAACCCATTTGATACACTCCCTGATTCTCCCAGGAACTCTGAAAATATAGATAAGTGAGAACAGTTTCTGGCTGCAACATGTACTTTCATTTCTCCCTTTTTATGGAGCATCACCTGAGCCCCAAATCACAGGGGACCATGAGTCTAGGTTTGCCTAGGTTTCCCCGACATCAAATATGTGGTGTCTCTACCAACAGCAACCAATTCCCCAAACACCCAATGGGTGTCCAACAAGTCTGTTTACTTCTGATTCCAATCCATGGAGTTACTGCAGATTCTGTGGGCTGAGGGCTCAAGGCTGTCCTTAGTTTAGATGCCAGCCATGAGGTTCCGAGTCACTCATGCTTGTGACTAAATGGCTAAAAACAGGGCATCCATGACCCCACCTTCACATTCAACAATTCAATAAAACCAGAGGCTGAACTTAAGAAAACTCTTACTGTTCTCAGAAAAATATACAAAATAGAGCTCAAGGCAGCGAAGGGAGGAGATGTGTAGGGCAAAGGGGGAGAGGGGTGTGCCCAGCCCCCATGCACTAGTGATCACAGCACCATCACACCATCCTCCTGCATTCACCCACCTGCAAGCTCTCTGAATGCCAACATTTCTGTATTTCTTTCTACATTTCACTAAACAAGCATATTGGTTGGATAATCAGCCATGGGTGATTTTTCTCAGTCTCTGTTCCCTCCCCTTAATTCAGAGTGCTGGAATAAGAGGTGGTGAAAACTGTAACCTTAAAAGCGATATTTGAGGTTTCTTAGAGACCAGCCCCATCCTTAAGGTACCCTGAGTCGCTTTTAGTGACTCATCTCATTACCACTAAAATCAGTAAATTCCAAGAGTTTAGGAGGCCTGGGCCATATCATGAGAAAGATCAAATGTGGATCTTTCTATTACTATACTGCAGTGCAGTTCATGGGCGAGGCAGGACCAGGAATAGATAGTCTCACAAATAGGGTCCCTGATCTGGTATAGTTAGGTGGGATTATTCATCTTTATATATATGAATTTTAATTTATCTCCTCATGCACATCATAATGTCAGTGGAGTTAAAAGCTTGCAACTTCCAACTTCCCTGGTGGTTCAGCAGTTATGAATCTGCCTGCCAATTCAGGGGATGTGGATTCAATCCCTAGTGTGAGAAAATTCCACGTTGCCTCCAGGGAACATGTGAACCGCAACTATTGGGTCCAGATGCCTAGAGTCCCTGCTCTGCAACAAGAGAAGCCACCCCAATGAAAAGGCCACACACTGCAACCATAGAGCAGCCCTCGTGACTAGAGAATATCCTCATATATCGAGGAACATCAAAGCAGCCAACACCAAAATAACAACAAAATCCTGCTCAACGTGACAGAAGAAATCCAGAGAGGGTTGGCAGCACCCACCCCACCACTGATCCCTCCCCCTAACACTTCTAGACTCTCCTAATTTCATGAGAACCTGTACAGGAGAAGTGAGTCCAGACCTACCTTGGTCCTGGGTATGGTGTTCATACACCGGAGTGCCGTCTACCAGGAAAACCAGGAGAAACAGAAGGGCTGCGGAGAGGCAGAGCCGGTTCATCTTCACGGCCTTGCAGGAGGGCTCCTGAGGATGCTGGGGACGGGCTGGAGCTTTTAATGTCCTGGCTGAAGGGTGGGATCAAGTGATGAGAAGGAGAGCGAGGGAGGGGAGGAATTGGGTCAGTCCTGTTTATTGCGAAATCTCCCTCCTAACTATGCCTCCTGCATCTTTCTGCAGGGGCCAAAAGTCCAGTAAGAGCAGAACTTAGACATGACTCTGCCTGTGGGTCTCCTGCAAACACAGATCGTGATTCCAATATGTTCCCTCAGGGAGCGTCCCAGGACCTAGAGCAGTGCATGGCATGTGATGGACGGTCAGTGAGCGGATGAGACACATCACAGGCCCCACAGGTGAGCAGCAGTGTGGGAGCCCACGTCCTCCTTTTCAGCCTCCCGCGGGTGTCATCGCAGCGGACCTCAGTGGCCTGACCCCCCTCCCCTAGCTCAGATGACCGGTCACCTTCCTGCAAACCGCTGCCACAGCTTCTCCGCTGGACGGACACTTACTGTCTGTCAGACACTGGTCCAGGCAGGAACTTCGCTGGGGAAGCCGACGTCCTCCTGCGCTGTAACCCAGTGTGTTCACTTTGGTCATAGCGTGAGCCCTGGAATTGTGGAATACTGAAGGAATACTGATGCTGTCACTGTAAAGAGATATCAATTCGGTCTTCTTCCTATTCCTGGCACAGAGCTCCTAACACTGCTGGAGTTTCCTGAGAGACGGGAGAAACGAGGAGGCTTTTGTCATGTGAGGGAGGGGGCTAGTAAACTCTCAGCCTAAACCAAGAATAGAGTTGATTGCATGGGTAACCAATACTTCACTGGGGGAGTGGGGATTTTCATTTCCACCTTTCCTCTTACCCTGCTCCCACACCTCAAGGAGGAGTGAGGGGTGGAGGGTGAATCCATCACAAATGCCCAAAGATGGAATGAATCATGATTTCGGATGAAGTCTCACAGAAACCTCAACAGAGCAAGTCATACATGTTCTGCTAAGGAAATGAGATCTACTCAAGGAAGGACACAGGTACACACTGCACCGTGGCTCCCTGGCCCACCGCAGCAGCCCGCCCCGGGGCCTCCTTTAGGATGGACTGGTTGGGTCTCCTTGCTGTCCAAAGGACTCTAGGGACTCTTGTCCAACACCACAGTTCAAAAGTATCCATTTTTCTGTACTCAGCTTTCTTTACAGCCCAACTCTCACATCTATACATGACTACTGGAAAAACCAAAGCTTCAACTAGAAGGACCTTTGTTGGCAGCCTCAGGGAGCCTCTTAAAACTTGAGTTCTATCACGTGGCTCCCATAACCAGTCTCTCAGTGACACCTCAGCTCTCAGAGTCAAATTCGGATTCTGATAAAGTCTTACAAGGTTCCTCACATCCTTCCCCCACGGCCGCTCTGCTTCATCCCCTTCCACTCCCCTCCTCTCACCCACTCAGCTCCAGCCACCCTGGTCTGGGCTGCTGGGCAAACATACCAGGCTCATTTTTGGCAGCTGCTGCTCAAGGCCTCCTTATGCCAGAGTGTTTCCCTGACGCTCTAAGTCTCGTGAATCCCCATCACTCTCTTTCTTCATGTCACTTATCACCACCTGCCATAGGATTTTCCCATGTCTTCATTGTCTGTTGGTCTCAGAAGGCATATAATTTTACTGTATTTTGTTTACAGCTGTTTTCCTAAACCAAGAAATATATCTTCTGGGATATTTCTGGGATATTGATGTTGAGAGAGAGAGAGGCTTCATTACCAAGTAGACTAACAGAAATTTTATTATATCCAGACCCTTTAATGATTGTGTACTTAGCTTGAGTATGACATGAGAGATTAGTTTACTTGATAAATGTTTATCAAATACATAGGCTTTATGTACCTTCCGGAAGGTATATCCTTTGGTGTGCATACACACACACACACACACACACACACACACAGAGCTTCCTTCGTGTCTCCATGGTAAAGATTGCCTGCAATGCAGGAGACCTGGGTTCAATCCATGGGTCAGGAAAATCCCCTCAAGAAGGGAATGGCTAACCACTCCACTATTCTTGCCTGGAGAATCCATGGACAGAAGAGCTGGTGGCCTACAGTCCTTGGGGTTACAAAGATCAAACACAACTGAGCCATTAACACTTCCATTTTTTTCACCTGTCTATATAATTATGAGTCACCTCTATAACTGCAAATCCTGATAGGAAAATTAAGTAATAGCCTGACCAGACAACAATATGAGGTGAATTGAGCTTTGACTTATGTTATACCAGCCTGGAAAGAACAGTCTTTGCACCTTGAGCAAACTCTCAAAAGTACTGCATTTTCTGCTGTTCCTACACTTGTCTCCAAAGGTAAGAAGCCCAGCTTTCACTCAACATTCTGATTAATTTCATAACACAGAAAAGATCATTATTTGACAGATAAATTTTGTAGAGGGATGGTGAGGAAATGTAGGTAGAAAAGTCTTTTGGACTAAAACATTTTGGTGGAAAGTGGACAACATTGTCCATGAATGTGTAAACTCTTTCCACTCATGACTAGTAATTCTTTCAAAAAACTCATGTAACCTGGTCCCCATGTTCAGGAAATGAAACTGCAGATGACTTGCTCCAGGACAGAAAGCCTGTAAGTGGTAAGATCAGTACAATCCAGGGTTTATGAGTTTTAATTGAGGGTTGGATGCAGGTGATTTGATTGAATCTTTGGCCACTGATGCCTGAACCCAGTATCAGTACCTTTTCCTGTGCCCAGAGGGACTGGGATTGATAGTTCTAACCCTCTAATCACCTGATGGCAGGCAGTGGAATCCAGTCCCTTCCAGACACTATCTTAAGCCTCATCTTTCACTCATTTTGATACAGAAAATACAAGTGTTTCAGGGGGCCTGGGGCATGGATGGAGACAGGGGTCAATTTTGGATATTATTATGACACTACAGGAAGATCAGGGTCCAGGCAGTGACCAGGAATACAGTCTCAGTTATGAGATCCCTGATCTGATAGAATTGGGTGGGATTTTGTTTTTTTCAAAGCAGAACACATAATGATACATTTTGAGAGTTAAGGAATGTCCCTGAAATGAAAACTTCATTACCAGAAGAAATGCAGAGAGATTTTGCTGTACCCACCCCACACCTGTACCTCAAGCCTTCCATGGGCTCCTCTCGTCACCTGTCCCCAGCCTGTAGAGGAGAAGTGAGCCAGGGCTTTCCCTGGGACCAGTTCCTGGTTTCACCAGGTGCCCAGGAAGACAAGAAGGGCTAAGGAGAGGGAGAGCTGGCTCATCTTTGTGGCCTTGCAGGAGAGCCTCTTGGGAAAGCTGAGGGCCGACTGAGCTTTTTGTACCCAAGCTGAGGGGTCAGAACAGCTGACAAAGAGGGAAGTGAGAAAGGGGTTGATTTGGGATCAGTCTTGTACAGTGTGTAAGCTTCCCACCTGTCATGGTTCTGTTTCTGCCCGTTGGGGCCAAATGCCCAGTACCATTGATTCTCAAAGTTGCTTATGCCTGTGGGTCTCATGGGAAACACAGCTTATGATTCCAAAGGGGGAATTTTGTCCAATATAGTCACTCAGGAAGAATCTCAGCTCCTAGAGCACTGCATGGCATGTGATAGATGGTCAGTGAGTGGATGAGAGCAAATCAAAGATGGATCATTGATCAGTGCTGTTGGCTCAGTGGGTGAAGAATCTATCTCCAATGCAGGAGACCCAGGTTTGAACTCTGGGTTGGGAAGATCCCCAGGAGAAGGAAATGACAACCCACTCTGGTATTCTTGCCTGGAGAATCCCATGGACAGAGGAGCCTGGTGGGCTACAATCCATGGGCTCAGCTTGCAAAGAGTCGGAAAGACTGAGTGACTAAGCACAGCACACAGTTGATCAGTAGTGTGTTAGCTCATATACTCTTTTCAGCTGAGTTAAATTCATCCATTCCAGTCCATGTTAGTTCTTGCCATCTCCTGTTTGACCACTTCCAATTTGCCTTGATTCATAGACCTAACATTCCAGGTTTTTATGCAATATTGCTGTTTACAGCATCAGACTTTACTTCCATCACCAGTCACATCCACAATTGAGTGTTATTTTTGCTTTGTCTCCATCTCTTCCTTCTTTCTGAAGTTATTTCTCCACTGATCTCCAGCAGCATATTGGGCACCTACAAACCTGGAGAGTTCATCTTTCAGTGTCCTGTCTTTCTGCCTTTTCATATTGTTCATGGGATTCTCAAGGCAAGAATGCTGAAGTGGCTTGCCATTCCCTTCTCCTGTGGACGACGTTTTGTCAGAACTCTCCACCATGACCTGTCCATCTTGGGTGGCCCTACACAGCATGGCTCACAGTTTCATTGAGTTAGACAAGGCTGTGGTTCATGTGGTCAGTTTGATTAGTTTTCTGTGATTGTGGCTTTCATTCTGTCTGCCCTGTGATGGAGAAGGACAAGAGGCTTATGGAAGCTTCCTGGTGGGAGAGACTGACTGAGGGGGAAGCTGTGTCTTGTTCTGATGGGCGGGGCCATGCCCAGTAAATCTTTAATCCAACTTTCTGTTGGTGGGCGGGGCTGTGTTCCCTCCCTGTTGCTTGATTTGAGGCCAAACTATGGTGGAGGTGCTGAAGATAATGGGGACCTCCTTCAAAAGGTCCATGCACGCACTGCTGCACCCAGTGCCCCTGATCCTGCAGCAGGCCACTGCCAACCAACGCCTCTGTGGGAGACTCCTGGACACCCGTGGGCAAGTCTGGATCAGTCTCTTCTGAGGTCACTGCTCCTTTCTCCTGTATCCTGGTGTGCACAAGGCTTTATGTGCCCTCCAAGAGTCTGTTTCCCCAGTCCTGTGTGAGTTCCAGTGGCTCTATAGTGGGATTAATGGCAACCTCCTCCAAGAGGGCTTATGCCAAACACAGGTCTGCTGCACCCAGAGCCCCTGCCCCTGTGGCAGGCCACTGCTGAGCTGCACCTCTGCAGGAGATACTCAGGCACAGTTCTGGCTCATTCTCTGTGGGGTCTCTGGGTCCTGGTGCACACAAGGTTTTTCGGTGCCCCCCGAGCATCTCTGGCAGGTATGGGAATTGATTCTAAAAGCGATTTCACCCTTCCTACCATCTTTCTGGGACTTCTCCTTTGCCCCTGTATGTGGTGTATCTTTTTATGGTGGAATCCAACATTTTCCTGTCGATGGTTGTTCAGCAGCGAGTTGTAATTTGGAGTTCTCTCAGGAGAAGATGAGCACACAGCCTTCTACTCCACCTTGTATCCATCTCATCATGCCTCCACATAACTCTTCACAGAACTTTTGCAGAACATAAGCATCTTGAGGGCAAGGACATTTTGTTGTTCTTCAATATAACCCTGTTGCCTTTCCAGTGTCATACAGTCCACTTTACAGGAACTTAGAGTCAATTTTTGTCCTGGAACAAAGAACTATCTGAAACTGATCTGACCCCACACTACCCACAACATCTGCAGAAAAATTCTTAGATATATTTTTACTATTCTCATTTTAAATTTTTCTAAGTTGACTCCACTCTGGCACTGGGGGAACTTCCTGCTCTGCTGGTGAATTTGTATATCAGAAGGTGAAATACAACCTTCAGTCCTATTTCTTCCTTTCTTTACTACAGTTGACAGCATATTTAAAGAGTGGTCAGGAGCCAAGGAAACTAAAAGTCCATGTGCTTCTTGACAATTTGCCGTGTTCTGAGCTGTTCCAAGCACATTAGCTGCATAATCAACATGGTTCTCAAAAGTAACCAAATCTGGGGATTTCTTGATGCAGACATCACTTTTCTGTTTTAGAAGGAAAGAATCTGTGTTTTGGGGAGATGAAATGACTTGCCCAAGACTGCACAACAGCATAGTAAGTTACTTAAGCCAATATCTTTTCATCAGTAACAACTCATTATCTCACTGTTGTCCTTGTTCAGTCCCTAAGTCCTGTCTGACTCGTTTGAGACCCCTTGGACTATAGTCCACCAGGTTTATCTGCCCATGGGATTTACCAGGCAAGAACACTCAAGTGGACTGCATTTCTTCTCCAGGGGATCTTCTCCACCCAGGAATGAGTACCATGTGTCCTGCATTGGCAGGTAGATTCTTTACCACTTAACCAAGAGGGCAGCCCTTAGGAAAAGGTAGCTGGTTTTTATTTAGCTGTCTTATGAGTTAAGTATTATTACTATTTGGGGCCATCCCAGGTCGCTCAGTGGTAAAGCATCTGCCTGTCAATGCACGAGACACGTGAGACTCAGTTTTAATCCTTTTGTCCAAAGGATCCCCTGGAGCAGGAAATGGAAACCCACTCAAGTATTCCAGCCTGAAAAATTGCATGGAAAGAGGAGCCTGGTAGGCTGTGGTCCATGGGGTGGCAAGAGTCAGACACATCGAGCACACCCACATATATTGATATTCAAGAGATTAAGAAACGAAGTCCACCTAAGGAAAACAGCTGAAAATCAGAAAAGGACACTTAGCAAAGTGTTAGTCTTGTGTCCCAGTTCTTGACCAAGTACAGCTCTAACCTCTATCTAGTCTTCCCTTCTTAGAGTTAGGTCTTCCCTTGTGGCTCACTTGGTAAAGAATTCACCTGCAATGCGACAGTGCTGGGTACAATCCCTGGGCTGGGAAGATCTCATGGAGAAGAGAAAGGGTACCCACTCCAGTATTCTGGCCTGGAGAACTCCATGGGCTGTGTAGTCCAGGGGATTTCAGAGTCACACACAACTGAGCAAGTTTCGCTTCCCTTCTTAGAGTTAACATTAAGATATCAAATCAGGGAATTACCCCACTTCTTCAGAGCCTTCATCTAGAGCAAAGACAGCTTCCTGAAATGCTACACAAAATCATCTAATCCAGCCTATGTCTTATTAGTTCTTTCACACATTGTCTTTATGAGACAGCATATAGTTTTCCAAGATAATTCCAGTTCCTTGCTGCAGTGAGTAATAAACCCAACAAGTTCAACTACAAATGGGGTTTTCTACTTGTCTCTACCTAGAAATACTAAGAAGCAAGATCATTATCCTTATTTTATAACTAAAGAAAAGAAAGCTCAGGGATGTTGAGAAATTCGCCCAAGATTCCGAGGAAGTGAGTAACAGCAGCAGCACCATCTGTGTCCTTGTTTATTACAATTCTGTGTTTTCTGTGGTCCCCACAACCTACTTTACTCATCTGTCATGAAATGCATAGTCTGTTTTCCCAAGATGCCTCCATCTTACATCTTTCCAGAGGCATAATCAGGAGATCATCAAAGGCCCTCTGCTGGGGAGAGCAGGAAACTGCTGTGTTAGGAAATGAACACCTGCTAAGTGTTATCTCCATGCTTCCATTTCCTCTCTTGAAGGACTTAAGATGGTTAATGCAATAATGCAAGCAAAATGCTAACACAGAGCCCGGGGCACAAAAGGGTAATTGTCCTTCTTTAACTGAACTAAGCAGCCCCCTCCCCACAGGTGACTTCAGGGAATCAGGTACCTTAGAAAACTGGACAAATGAGCCTCATGCCCATTCTCCTTCAGAGAGTCCATGAAGACAAACTACCCCCAAATTTGACTGAACTTAGAAGAAAAGAGTAAAATCTGTCATGTGGAGGAGTCTGTCTCCCATGGTTCTGTGTAGCTCATGTAGCTACTAAGAGGTCAGTGATGCCACAGTACACTTGTTTCCTGTACCTGGTAGGGCACAGTCTCTGGCCAGGGCAAGGAAAAGTGCCCACAGTTTTCAGAACAGAGAGAAGAACCACCATTTCTATGGACCCTGTTGGTTAAGGTTTGTAGTTGCAAATAACGGACTCCACTCCAGGCAGTTTAGTTTTGAAAATGCATTTATAGAAATATACCCACAGTGTGTGAAGCTACAGAAAGGAAATTTGGAACATCAGTGTAGGGTCAAGAGTATTCTTTATCCCAAACTCTGCTCTCATTATGGATGCTGAGAACTGGATCCTGGAAACTCCACCTTGGCCACGCACAAAAGGAGCAGTGACAGTGGTGAGGGGGATGACCGTGAGGATGGTGGTTAAAAAAAAAATCCTGGCAACAAACCAAAGGGCTATAGTTACTTTGATCATGAGGAACATGCTCCTACATTCCTTCTTTCCTTCCTCAAATAATTATGAACTCTCTCCTTCATGCCAGAATTAAGCTTAGGGTTCTCATGGTGCTGAGAGCCAACTGAAGGAAGCAGAATTAAGACAAGAAGACAATGGAGGAAAGGAAATACGCAAGTTCAAAGGAGGCATGTAGAGGGAGAAAAAACTGGAAGGAGACTGGACTGTTTTAGAAGCAGACACAGCCCAGTCCTGCAGGGGTCCTCCTCAGACATCAGAGTTTCGGGGGTTCTCTCCTCTCATGTCCTCTGCAAAATGAAAGGAACTTGTTGAGTGACATCATTGTAGTCCCACAGGTGGACACCAGTCAACTAGACAGATCCTAGACTTTCCAAATACTATGGAACCAGACTCCTCACGACCCGAATGGACTAAAAGAAGAGTGAGTTTTCCAAGCCTAGGTGGGGTGCTCAGGAGCACTGCAGACCTGCCCTGGAGGGTGGCTGAATCAGTGTTCCCAACTGAGAAAGGGGAGCATGGGATCAGGATGAGATGACCACAAAGAGGCATCAGGGGTTGACCCTCTGCCATTCCCTCCCTGGAGAACTCACTCAGGGTGTGGTGTCACAAGACACCGAGCCTCTCCTCCTGGCAGCAGCAAGGAGAAGACATTGTGCGGGGTGAGTGGTGCGTGGTTCCCTGAGCCCCACCTCTTTGCCCAGCCTTCCCCTCCTACGGGGCCCTGCCCGCTGTCTTACCGCAGGAACCCTGCTACTTAGAGCAGGTCTTCATGCAGTCCTCTTTAGTTAGGAAGTTGTTTTTGTTTCCTTCACAACCGCCATATATAAACCGCTCACAGAGGCCTGTCTTCGCGTTGTAGAAGTACCTGATCACCATGGCCTTGCAGTCACCCGTTAATTTAGGGTCCATGCAGAAAGCTGGCCTAGAAGCTGCTGGAAGGAGAGGGGCAATGGCTCAGTCATGAGGATGGTCAACACTGTTCCGTACAAGGTCAACTAGAACCACCAGTTTGTTTGCAACAGAGAATGTTAGGGCTCTGGAAGGTGGTCACATAGGGAAGCCCATTTGCAAACCTCCTTTCTCAGACAGAATTAGGAATGTTGTGTGGCATGATGTGATATACAAATGTATCACGTACAAATGTGTATCTCCTCATGAGTTATTTTAAGCAAAATTCATATAATGCCTTTGATTAGCCTTAAAACTTAGATAGGATTCCCGGGTGTTCCAGTACTTAAGAATTCTCCATCCAAGAAAGGAATTCTGGGTTCAACTCCTTGTCAGGGAACTAAAGTCCCAGATGCTGTAGGCACTGAGTCAGCAGGCCAAAATTATTGAGCCTTGGACCCACAACTACTCACCAGTCCACCCAAATAAATGCATAAATGCTCAAAAAATCCCACAGCTCTACAACAACAAAAAGAGGTCACAGGTAAAAAATATTCCTCATATGTAAATAATTACAGAGTATAGATACCTGAGTTTTATCAGATTATTAATGTTCTCTGCGCTGATCTGTATGGTAAAAACATTTCACTACTCATAAAAATTGTGAAGGAATCATGCTATAAAGGAAAAAAGGCATTAAAAAAGCATACCACTCTGTTTGCTTTCTTTATCTCATGGGATTCTATAAGTTGAATAATGATACTACTGATATTCTGATTATAAGAGGAAATACATATGTTTGTCTTTTCATCTTTGCCCTGACACTATTCCTAAAAATCTTGGTATTTCTCATGTGATGAAAACAATAAGAGTGGCTGTTGTTATGCGAAGTCAGTGAGTTTGTTAAGACCCTCATGAGCCAGAATGGGCTCTGATTGCACAGGAAAGGATGGCCTATAGGAGGGCGGGAAATTCCATTTCTACCCTCTTCCATGGTGTTCTATCCACCAACCCCTCACCTTCCCTCAGCCTCAGGGAGGGGAATGGAAGCATCTGTTGAACAATCTCCAATGGCTAATGATTTAATACATCATGACTAAGTAATGTTCTCATACCAGGCACCCTCTTCCAACAACACAAGAAAAGACTCTACACATGGACATCACCAGATGGTCGATACCAAAATCACATTGATTATATTCTTTGCAACTGAAAATGGAAAAGCTCTATACAGTCAGCAAAAACAAGACTGAGAGTTGAATGGGGCTAAGATCATGAACTCCTTATTGCAAAATTAACACTTAAATAGAAGAAAGTAGGGAAAACCACAAGACCATTCAGGTATGACCTAAATCAATTCCCTAATGATTATACAGTGAAAGTGACAGATTCAAGGAATTACATCAATAGAGTACCTGAAGAACTATGGATGGAGTTTTATGTCATTGTACAGGAGGCAGTGATCACAATCATCCACAAGAAAAAGAAATACAAAAAGGCAAAATGGTTGTCTGAGGAGGCCTTACATATAGCTGAGAAAAGAAAAGAGAAGCTAAAGGAAGGATATACCTATTTAAATGCGGAGTTCCAAAGAATAGCATGGAGAGACAAGAAAGCCTTCCTCAGTGATCAATGCAAAGAAATAGAGGAAAACAACAGAATGGGAAAGACTAGAGATCTCTTCAAGAAAATTAGAGATACTAAGGGAACATTTCATGCAAAGATGGGCACAATAAAGAATAAAAATGGTATGGACCTAACAGAAGCAAAAAATATTAAGACGAGGTGGCAAGAATACACAGAACTACACAAAAAAGATCGTCAAGACCAAGATAAAAATGATGGTGTGATCACTGAACTAAAGCCAGACATCCTGGAATGTGAAGTCAAGTGGGTCTTAGGAAGCATCATGATGAGCAAAGCTAATGGAGGTGATGGAATTCCAGTTGAACTATTTCAAATCCTAAAAGATGATGCTGTGAAAGTGCTGCACTCAATATGCCAGAAAATTTGGAAAACTCAGCAGTGGCCACAGGACTGAAAAAGGTCAGTTTTCATTCCAATCCCAAAGAAAGGCAATGCCAAAGACTGTTCAAACTACCACATAATTGCACTCATCTTACACACTAGCAAAGTAATGCTCAAAATCCAAGCCAGGCTTCAACAGTATGTGAACTGTGAGCTTCCAGATGTTCAAGCTGGATTTAGTAAAGGCAGATGAACCAGAGATCAAATTGTCAACATCCACTGGATCATCAAAAAAGCAACTATTTCTGCTTTATTGCCTACACCAAAGCCTCTGACTGTGTGAATCACAACAAACTGTGGAAATTTCTTCAAGAAATGGGCATACCAGACCACCTGATCTACCTCTTGAGAAATCTGTTTGCAGGTCAATAAGCAACAATTAGAACTGGACATGGAACAACAGACTGGTTCCAAATCAGGAAAGGATTACATCAAGGCTGTATATTGTCACCCTGCTTATTTAACTTATATGCTGAGTACATTATGTGAAATGCCAGCCTAGAGGAAGCTCAACCTGGAATCAAGATTGCCAGGAGAAATATCAATAATCTCAGATATACAGATGACACCACTCTTATGGCAGAAAGCAAAGCGGAACTAAAGAGCCTCTTAATCAAAGTGAAAGAGGAGAGTGAAAGAGTTGGCTTAAAACTCAGCATTCAGAAAACAGATCATGGCATCCAGTCTGATCACTTCATGGAAAATAGATGCAGAAACAGTGGAAACAGTGATAGATTTTATTTTCTTGTGGTCCAAAATCACTGCAGATGGTGAATGCAGCCATGAAATTAAAAGATGCTTGCTCCTTGGGAAAAAAGCTATGGCCAACCTAGACAGCATATTAAAAAGCAGGTCTGCCAGCAATGCACATTACCTTTGCAGTCTCTGCTCAACACCTCCCTATCACAAAGGGTTTCCCTGACCCTTTAGACATAACGCACAGCTTCATTTCTCCGCCTCATTCTCTACCTTCAAGAAACTGACAACCCACCATAACATTTCTCCCCCTTGCTATTTTATGTCTCCCTTCAGGAAGGCAAGTTATTTTGCCATGTTTCCCCACCCCCAAGCACCATGCTTTGTAGGGACTTAATAATTCCCATTTTCATTCTCTCAACAAGTGCAAGGTCCTTAAATACAAAGGATATAATTGATTTCCTTGTAGTACACAATCACCTTGATGATGGGGCACATTGACATAATGGTCAATCTCCCTCTAACCTTCAGTCTGCTGAGAGGATAATAAAATAGTCTGTACGGGTGATCATTAACCCTGCAACCTCTCCAAACCCAAATATGTATGGATTTTTATGGAAGTTTTCAATAAATAGCCATATTTACTGAGTTAGTAGCCATTGCTGACTGATCTGAATCTCAGACCCCACCCCTCTCCCCAGAGGTGCTGGTAAGCGAGTAGTGAAATTTCAAAATTCTAACTGGTTGTTGGAGTTTTGGGGAAGACCCTCCAGTACCTGAAGTTTTCCTGAGTTGCTTTCCCTGAGTGGTCTCATGACCTAGCAAAGAAAGTAAATTCCAAGAGTTTCAGGAGGCTGGGGCAATGAACCAGGACAAGGGTCAAAAATGGATCAAATACAAATATTAAAATAATAGTCAAAAGAGGACATGGGAGAAAGCCAGGAGGCTGTATCCATATTGTCTCAGACTTGATCCCATGAGCCAAACCACACACGGGCTATGTTTCTTGTGCTCCTGCGGTGGCTGCGCAGTGGTCCCAGGTCTTCCTGCTTATTTTAATAATAGAGGAATAATCATTATTTGACATCTCAATATGTTTTCTTCCCCAAAGGAAGTAAAAGAATAAACTTCTTCAGATTAACATGTTGGTGGAAAATGACAAAATTGGTCATGAAATGTAAATAAATTCTTTACACTCATAGTTGGTAATCTGTTCAAAGAATGCTTGCAACATGTGTCCCCTGTTCAGATGGGGAAACTGTAGATGACTTGCCCCAGGACAAAAGTTGTTGGTGGCAGGGTCAAGACTAGTTAATATGATATCACAGCCTATCTAATACAATATGTGATTCTGCCAGGAATTTTGAAAATACAGCTTATTTGTAAGAGTTTCTGGATACAGTGTCTACTTCCATTATTTCCCGGCCTCAAGCCTCACCTGAGCCCCTGAATCACAGAGCAGAGTGAGTGATGTCACACCAAATATGTGATGTCTCTACAAACATCAATCAATTCCCCAAAGACATACTAGGTGTCCCCTGGCCAATTGACATCTGATATGAAATCAGTGCATTTAGTGCAGATCCTACCCACTGAGGGCTCAAAAGTGCCCTCACTTTAGTGCCAGCCATCTGATCCTGAGTTACTTATGCTTTTGGCCAAATGGCCAAAATGTGGAGGTTCCATGACCACCCCTCCACATTCAATGACGGAATGGAACTGACACCCAAACTTAGGCAAGCCCATACTTACTCTTCTCAGATGAATATACACAAAAAGCTCACAAACAGTGAAATGGAGGAGATGTGTTTGTAGGACAGAGGGGAGTGGAGGTGTGTGGAGCACCCATGCCTCAGTGAACACAGCACCCTCACATCACGTACTTGTATTCATCACCCAGAAAGCCCTCTGAGCCAAAATATCCATGCACTTTTTTGACATTTCAAGAAACAGGCTTATTAATTGAATCATTGGCCATAGGTGATTGACCTCAATCTCAGGGCCATTCCCTCTGCTCAGAGGTGCAGAAACCACAAACCTTTATCTTCCTCTTTGAGCATCTGTTTCGGGGACTCCTGTGCTATGTGTTTCTCAGGTTGTTTTCCGAAAATCATCTCCTCACCTGTGAAAGGGAGCAAATTACAAGAATTTCAGGAGGCCTGATCTATGAAACAGGAAAAGGATCAAACATGGATAAGAAAATAATAATCAAAAAAAGACAAGGGAAAGGGCTTGGAGGCTTTTGTAATGTTGTCTCAGTCTTCTTCCCACAGCCTACCACAAGAGGGCTTTTTTTCTTGCTCTCCTCCATGGTTCCACCTCTTTCGATTAGTTTTAATAACAGATGAATAATCATTATTTGATAACGAAATATTTCCACTTGGTAAAGCAAGCTAGCAGAGAAAATTATTTTCAGATTCATACATTGTGGTGGAAAATGGACAAATCTGGCTGTGACATGAGAATAAATTGTTTATATTTCTGGTTCGTCATCTGTTCAAACAACTCATGTAACATGTTTCCCTTAATCTGATGAAGAAACTGCAGATGACTTGCCCCAGCACACAAGCATGTAGATGGCCTGTCACAACCCACTTGATACACTATTGATTTGCTAGGAACTTGAAAATACAGAGTTTCTGGGTCCAGGGACCTACTATCCAATTCCCCTCTCCCCAAGCCTCACCTGAGCCTCCAAATCACAGGGGAGGGGGAGTCTCGGTTTTTTTCTGATACGAAACACATGGTTTCCCCATCCACACCATCCAATTCCAAACACCACGCAATTCCCAACACCCAATGGGTAAACCACTATCAATTTATGTTGCATACCAAATCTGTGGAGTTAGTGCCAATGACACAGGCAGAGGGGTCCAGATTGTCCTGACTTCAGAAGTCAGCCATGTGGTCTCAAGTCATTCATACTTCTGACCAAGTGACTAAAAGTCGAATTTTCCATGACCCCACAGCAATGCTCGATAACTCAGTCACACAGGCAAGTGAACTCAGGAAAACTCTTACTCATTGTTCTCAGATTAATGTACAGGATGAAAGTTAGAAACAGTGCAATGGAGGAGACATGTAGGGCTAAGGGAGAGTGGAGGTGTGCAAAGCCTCCCACCCTGGTTAGCACAGCAGCCTCACATACCCTCCATTTGTTACCATCCCAAAAGCTCTCTGAATGCCAATATTAATGAATTCTTATTGAGGTTTCACTAAATAGGCATATTGATTGAATCATTAGCCACTGGTGACTGATCTCAATCTCAGTGCCCTCCCCTTTCCCCATAGGTGCAGAAAGTTCAAACCTTTACGTTCACGTTCAAATGCATCAGCCGCAATTTTTATTATATTGGATCCTATTTCGATTATCCGACTACCTATAAAAGACAAAAATTCCAACTTTTCAGGAATCTTGGAACATGAATCAGGACAAAGGTCAAATATAAATAAGAAAATGATAGCCAAACATAACAAAGAAAGAGGCCTGGAGACTTTGTTAATTTTCTATCAGCCTACAGTTGCTCTGCTCAGCGATCACAGGTCTTTCTCATTAATTTTTATCAGAGAAGGATAACCATTATTTGACACATAAATATACTTCTGGCCCCAAGTAAGCAGGTAGAAAAACTATTTGAGATGAACCTATTGTGGTGGAAAATGACCAAACTTTGCCATGAAATGTGAATAAACTCTTTATATTAATGATTGGTATTACAGTCAAAGAACCCATGTAGCATGTATCCGTTGTTCAGAGGAGGTAAGTGTAGATGACTTGTTCTAGGACACACAGCATGTGGGTGGCAAGGTCTGGACAAGATACTTCCCTGACACAACCCATTTGATACACTACCTGATTCTGCCAGGAACTCTGAAAACACCAAAAACTGCTGAGAGCTTCCGGTGCAGCGTCCTACTTTCATTACTCCCCTGTCCCCAGGACTCACCTGAGCTCCCAAAGTACAAGGAGAGTGTGTTGGGTTTCCCTGACACCAAATATGTGGTGTCTCTAGCAACAACATCCAATTCCCCAAATATCCACTAAGTGTCCAACAAGTCAGATTAATTCTGATAAGAAATCAAGGGAGTTAGTACAGATTCAGCATGTTGAGGGCTCAAAGCTCTCCTTAGTTCATATGCCAGCTATGTGTTCCCAGTCACTTATGATTCGACCAAATGGATAAAACTTGAAAGTTCCATTACCCCAACTCCATGTTCAATAACTCAATACATCTGATGACCAAACTCAGGAAGACCGCTCACGTACGGATCTCACATTATTATAAAGGATAAATCTAGAGACAGCAAAATGAGTGAGATGTGCAAGGGCAAAGTGGAAGTGGAGGTGTGAGAAGTCCAAAGGCCCTAGAGGACACAGGACCCTCACATCATGGCTGTGTGTTAGCTCCCCAAAAGCTCTTAGAATACCCATATTTCTGGATTTTTATTGTCATTTCCCTAAACTGACATAATGATTGAATCATTGCCCTTTGGTAACTGTTCTCAGTCTAAATGCCCTCTCCTCCCCCAGAGATGCAGAAAGTTCAAACCTAAAATCACGTTGTTGATCATATCCAGAACCACTGCTTGTTCTGATCGCCTCTCAGCTCCCTTTTTCTGGCTTGTCTCCAGTCCTATAAAGACAGAAAATCCAAGAGTTTCAGGAGGTCTGGGCCATGAACCAAGACAACGATCAAATACAGATCATGAAATAGCAGTCAACAGTACAAGTGAATATCATTCAGTCAAGTCTGACTCTTTGTGAGCCTATGGACTATACAATCCGTGGAATTCTCCAGGCCAGAATACTGAAGTGGGTAGCCTTTCCCTTCTCCGGGGGATCTTCCCAACCTAGGAATCAAACCCAGGTCCCTCGCATCGCAGGCAGGTTCTTTACCAGCTGAGCTACCAGGGAAGCCCTACATATGTAATATACTTACTCATGACATTCATAATATCAGTGGAGCTCACTACTTGCAACTTCAAACTTCCTTGGGGTGCAATAGTTAAGACTCTGTCTGCCATTGTAGGGTTCATGAGTTCGAACCCTGATCTGGGGAGACTCCATGTGCCTCAGCACAACTAGGCAGGTGAACTGCAACTAGTGAGCCCAGGTGCCTAGAGCAACAAGAGAAGCCACCCCAACGAGAAGCTCAGACCCCACAACCAGAGAGTAGACCACAGAACTAGAGAATGCCCTTGTCTATCAAGGAAGGCCAAGACAGCCAACGCCAAAATAGCAAAAATCCTGCCCAGCATGACAGGAGAAATCCAGAGAGGGTTGGCGGCATGACCTCTCACCTTCCCCCCACCCCCCTCCCTTTGGTGAACTCCTATCATTCCCTGGAACCTGTAGGGGAGAGGTGAGTCCAGACATACCTTGGTCCTGAATATTGTTTTTAAAGACTGGGGAGCTGTCCACCAGACTGCCCAGGAGGACCAGAAGGGCTGCGGAGAGGCAGAGCCGGCTCATCTTCGTGGCCTTGCAGGAGGGCTCCTGAGGATGCTGGGGACAGACCGCGTTTTTAACATCCTGGCTAGGGGGTGACCTCAGGTGATGAGGAGGGGAATGGGGAGGGGGAGGAGTTGCGTAAGTCCTCTTTATTGCCCAATCTCCTTACCTAACCATGTCTCCTGCTTTTCTCTGCAGGGGCCTAAATTCCAGAAAGAGCAGCTTTTAGACTTGACCATGCCTGTGGGTCTCCTGTAATTACAGCCTGTGATTCCGACTTGGTCATGCAGGGAGTGTCCCGGGACCGAGAGCAATGCATGGCATGTGATGGATGGTCATGAGTGGATGAGAGCCGGTCAGCCAACAGGTCCGTGATCAGCTGTATGTGGGCACACGTCCTCCTTTCAGCCTCCTGAGGGGGTCATCTCACCTGGACCTCAGTACTCTGACCCCCCTCACCTAGCTCAGATGACAGGTGTGACACAGGTCCCTTCCCATGTCACAGCTGCTTCGCTGGATGGATGCTTGCTGTTTACCAGACACTGATCCAGGCAGGAACTTACCTGGGGAATGCCATGTCCTCTGGGGCTGTGACCCCCCAGTGTGTTCACAGACACTGGAATAATGGAATAATGAAGGAATATTGATACTGTGATTTACACAAGAACTATTATTTCAGTCTTCTTCCTATTCCTGACACAGAGTCCTAACACTGCTGGAGTTTCCTGAGAGATGAGAGCAACAATCAAGTTTTTTATGTGAGGGAGGTGACTCAGTTCAGTTCAGTCACTTAGTCGTGTCCAACGCTTTGCGACCCTATGGACTGCAGCACGCCAGTCCATCACCAACTCCCAGAGCTTGCTCAAACTTATGTCCACCAAGTCGGTGATGCCATCCAACCATCTCATCCTCTGTCGTCCCCTTCTCCTGCCTTCAATCTTGCCCACCATCAGGGTCTTTCCAATGAGTCTGCTCTTTGCATCAGGTAGTCAAAATACTGGAGTTTCAACTTCAGCATCAGTCCTTCAAATGAATATTCAAGATGAATTTCCTTTACAATTCATTGATTTGATCTCCTTGCAGTCCAAGGGACTCTCAAGAGTCTTCTCCAACACCACAGTTCAAAACCATCAATTCTTCAGCACTCAGCTTTCTTTGTAGTCCAACTCTCACTTCCATACATGACTACTGAAAAAACCATAGCTTTGACTAGATGGACCTTTGTCACCAAAATAATGTCTCTGCTTTTTAATATGCTGTTTAGGTTGGTCACAGCTTTTCTTCCAAGGAGCAAGTGTCTTTTAATTTCATGGCTACAGTCACCATCTGCAGTGATTTTTGAGCCCCCCAAAAATAGTTTCTCACTGTTTCCATTGTTTTCCCATCTATTTCTCATGAAGTGATCAGACTGGATGCTGTGATCATAGTTTTCTGAATGTTGAGTTTTAAGCCAACTCTTTCACTCTCTTTCACTTTCATCAAGAGGCTCTTTAGTCTTCTTCACTTTCTGCCATAAGAACTTTGTCATCTGCATATCTGAGGGTACTGAAATTTCTCCCAGTAATCTTGATTTCAGCTTGTGCTTCATCCAGCCCAGAATTTCTCATGATGTACTCTGCATATAAGTTAAATAAGCAGGGTGACAATATACAGCCTTAATGTACTCCTTTCCTGATTTGGAATCAGTCTGTTGTTCCATGTCCAATTCTAGCTGTTGCTTTCTGACCTGCATACACATTTCTCAAGAGGCAGGTGAGGTGGTCTGGTATTCCCATTTCTTTCAGAATTTTTCAGTTTGTTGTGATCCACACAGTCAAAGGCTTTGGTGTAGTCAATGAAGCAGAAGTAGATGTTTTTCTGGAACTCTTGTCTTTTTGATGATCCAGTGGATGTTTGCAATTTGATCTCTGGTTCCTCTGCCTTTTCTAAATCCAGCTTGAACATCTGGAAGTTTATGGTTCACATATTGTTGAAGCCTGGCTAGGAGAATTTTGAGCATTAATTTGCTAGCATGTGAAATGAGCCCAACTGTGTGATAGTTTCAACTTTCTTTTCTATTGCCTTTCTTTGGGATTGGAATGAAAACTGACATTTTCCAGTCCTGTGGCCACTGGTGAGTCTTCCAAATTTACTGGCATACTGAGTACAGCACTTTTACAGCATCATCTTTTAGGATTTGAAATAGTTCAACTGGAATTCCATCACCTCCACTAGCTTTTTTCTTAGTGATCCTTCCTAAGGCCCACTTCACTTCACATTCCAGGATGTCTGGCTCTGGTCCAGTGATGGCACCATCATTTTTATCTCGGTCTTGAAGATCTTTTTTGTATAGTTCTTCTGTTTATTGTTGCCATCTCTTCTTAATAACTTCTACTTCTTTAATCCATACCATATCTGTCCTTTTTGTGCCCATCTTTGCATGAAATGTTCCCTTGGTATCTCTAATTTCCTTGAAGAGATCTCTAGTCTTTCCCATTCTATTGTTTTTCTCTATTTCTTTGCATTGATCGCTGAGGAAGGCTTTCTTATCTTTCCTTGTTATTCTTTGGAACTCTGCATTCAGATGGGTATATCTTTCCTTTTCTCCTTTGCCTTTAGCTTCTCTTCTTTTCTCAGTTATCTGTAAGGCCTCCTCAGACAACCATTTTACTTTTTTGCATTTCTTTTTCTTGTGGATGGTCTTGATCACTGCCTCCTGTACAATGTTATGAACCTCCATCCATAGTTTGTCCATGGACGGAGGTGACTAGTAAACACTCAACCTAAACCAAGGATGGAGTGGGTTGTCTGGGTAGCCAACACTTGACTGGGGAAGTGGGAATTTTCATTTACATGTTACAACCTTCCCTGCCCCTACACCTCAGGGACAGGTAGGGGGATGGAAGGTAAATTCATCACAAATGCCTATAGATTGAATGAGTCATGATTTGGGATGAAGCCTCCACACAAACCTCAACAGAGCAAGTCATCTGTGATCTCAAAAACTGAGATCTACCCAGGGAACAGCACAGGCACACACTGCGCATGGCTCCCGGGACCGCTGCAGCAGCGCGCCCAGGGGCCCCGGTCTCTGCCCTTCGCCCCCTAGAGGCCACTCTCCGCTCTGCAGCCTCAGGGATCCTCTTCAAACTTGAGTCCTATCACCTGGCTTCCATGACCAGTCTCTCACTGACTCCCCAGCTCTCCCAGAGTCAAATTTGGATTCTGATAAAGTCCCAAAAGGTTCCTCACGCGCTGCCCCCATGGCTTCTCTGCCTCATCCCCTTCCACTCCCCTCCCCTCACCCACTCAGCTCCAGCCACCCTGGTCCTGGCTGCTGCTCAAACAGACCAGGCTCATTTTTGGCAGCCTCTGCTCAAGACCTCCTTATAACAGAGTGTTTCCCTGACCCTCTACAGTCTCCTTGATCCGCATCACTCTGTTTCTTCACAACACTCATCACCACCTGTCATAGGATTTTCCTCTATCTTCACCATCTGTTGGCCTCTCAGAAGGCATATTATTTTACTACATTTTATTTACAGCTGTTTTCCTACATCAAGAAATGTACCTTCTGGGTAGAATAAGTATTTGATAAGTATTTGTCAAGTAAATTAATCTCCCACATCATACCCATGCCAAGTGCACACTCATTGAAGAGTCTGGATATTATAAAATTCCTGTTAGCCTATTTGATGATGAAGCCTCTCTCTGTATTTCTATATAAATAGAGAAAGAGAGAGAGAGCTTCCCTTGTGTCTCCATAGTAAATACTGCCTGCAACGCAGGATATCTGGGTTCAATCCCTGGGTCAGGAAAGTCCCCTCAAGAAGGGAATGGCCAACCACTCCACTATTCTTGCCTGGAGAATTCCATGGACAGAGAGCTGGTGGGCTACAACCCATGGGGTCACAAAGATCAGACACAACTGAGCCATTAACATTTTCACTTTCTTTCACCTGTCTATATAATTATGAGTTTCCTCTATTATTTCATATCCTGATAGGAAAGTTAAATAAGTCTGACAGGACAACAAAATGAGGTGCATTAAACTTTGACTTATATTATATCAGCCTGGAAAGAACAGTCTTTGCACCTTGAGCAAACTCTCAGAAATACTGCATTTTATGTTGTCTCCAAAGGTAAGAAGCCCAGTTTTCACTCAACATTATGATTAATTTCATAACACAGAAAAGATCATTCAGTTCAGTTCAGCCGCTCAGTCATGTCTGCCGCTTTGCGACCCCATGAACCGCAGCACGCCAGGCCTCCCTGTCCATCACCAACTCCTGGAGTTCACCCAAGCCCATGTCATTACTTAACAGAAGAAAAAATTTTTAGAGGGATGGTGAAATGTAGGTAGAAAAGTCTTTTGGACTAAAATATCTTGGTGGAAAGTGGACATCATTGTCCACGAATGTGTAAACTCTTTCCACTCATGACTGGTAATTTTTTCAAAAAACTCATGTAACCTGGTCCCCAAGTTCAGATGAGACTGCAGATGACTTGCCCCAGGACAGAAAGCCTGTGAGTGTTAAGATCAGGGCAACCTAGTGTTTATGGGTTTTAGTTGAGGGTTGGATGCAGGTGATTTGATTGAATTTTTGACTGCTGACGCCTGAACCCCGTATCAGTACCATCTCCTGTCCTCAGAGGGACTGGGCTTGATATTTCTAACTCTCTAATCATCTGATGGTATGTTCTGGAGTCCAGTCCATTCCAGACACTATCTTAGGTCCCATCCTTCACTCATCTCATGATTGAGAATATACAGAAAATTCCAAGTGTTTCAGGGAGCTTGGGGCATGGATGGAGACGGGGTCAATTTTGGATTTTGTTATGACACTACAGTAGGATCAGCATCAAGGCAGGGACCAGGAATAGGGTCTCAGTTATGAGGTCCCTGTTCTGGTAGAATCAGATGGGATCCTGTTTTTCAAAGCTGAACACATAATGATACCTTTTGAGAGTGAAGGAATTTCCCTGAAGTGAAAACTGCTCAATTTACTGGAAGAAATGTAGAGAGGTTTTGTTGCACTTCCACCCTGCCTGTACCTCAGTGCCTTCTGAGGACTCCCCTCATCACCTGTGCCCAGGCTGCAGAAGAGAAGTGAGCCAGGACTTTCCCTGGGACCAGTTCCTGGTTTCACCCACCAAGTGCCCAGGAACACAAGAAGGGCTAAGGAGGGGCAGAGCTGGCTCATCTTTGTGGCATTTCCGAGGAGCCTCTTGGGAAAGCTGGGGGCCGACTGAGCTTTCTGCACCCAAACTGAGGGGTCAGAACAGCCAACAAAGGGGGAAATGAGGAAGGGGTTGATCTGGAATCAGTCAGAGTGTAAGCTCCCCACCTCTCATGGTCCTGCTTCTGCCTGCTGGGGCCAAAGGCCCAGTATCACTGATCCCCAAAGTTGCCTATCTCAGTGGGTCTCGTGGAAACATAGCTTATGATTCCAAGGGGGAATCTGGTCCAATATGGTCACTCAGGGAACATCCAAGTACCTAGAGCAGTGCAAGGTACGTGATGGGTGGTCAGTGAGAGGATGAAAGCAAATCAAAGATGGATAACTGATCAGTATTTCTGGCTCAGAGGGTGAAGAATCTGCCTCCATTCAGAAAACCCAGGTTGACCCCTAGGTTAGGAAGATCCCCTGGAGAAGGAAATGGCAACCCACTCTGGTATTCTTGCCTGGAGAATCCCATGGACAGATGAGCCTGGCGGGCTTGAGCTCAGCTTGCAAAGAGTCGAACAAGACTGAGTGACTAAGCACAACACCCGGTTGATCAGTAGTGTGTTAGCTCATGCCCCCTTTTCAGCCTCTTGCAGGTATCTTCACATCTGGGCCTGTATGCCCACCTGCCTCTGTATCAGAAGACAGGCGTGACCCAGGTGAGCTTCCTGCAACCATTGTGGTGGCATCTCTACTGGACCCACGCGAGCTCTTCTCCTGGCCCTGGTTCAGACAGATGGTGAGTCAAGGGGAGAGCATCTCCATCTGGGGAGCGAACACTGGTATTTTTGGATAGAAAAAAGAGTACGAGGGTGGCCACAGGGTAGCAAAGAGACGAATGTGTCTCTACAGTGTGACCACCCACCGGACCCCGCCTGGTTTCATCAGCAAGAGAGCTGCCTGCCTGAGCGGACCTCAGGGGCTGGAGTGATCTCAGGGATCCACTCTTGGAAGTACACGTGCAACTCCCCACCCCCAACTCTGGCCTCCCCAGTGTGCTTTTTGGGAACAGAGGACCTCTGTTTAAGTGCCAGTTCTGCCTTTTCCTAACTTTGTGACCTGGGACCAGAATTATCCCAGGGCCCCCTGGCTTCAGGTGTTACAAAAGATCAGTACTGCCCATATTCTGGGAGTGTTGTGGAAGCAGTGGAGACCATAGACATATATTCCTACTTTCTTCAAACTCAAAATCCTTTATAATGATAAAATTGATGAGTAGTTGTGACTGATAACACTTAGCTCCTTTGACTAGAGGTTTAAATACTGGCGAAGTGAGGTGGGAAAGGGCTTCCCCACCAGCACTCGTTGTAAACAACCTGTTTGTGAACTCAGGAGACTTAAGAGACCTGGGTTCCAGCCCTGGGTTGGAAGATCCCCTGGAGGAGGAAATGGCAACCCACTCCAGTATTCTTGCCTGGAGAATCCCATGGACAGAGGCGCTACAGTCTGTGGGGTCACAAAGAGTGGGACACGACTGAAGGGTCGTTTCACACATGCAATAGCACAAGGTGGGGAACGGGCTAGACCTGGGTGAGGCCAATCACTGAAGCAAGAGGGCTTTCCTCTACCTCTGAGGAAGAAGGAGACCTATTTGGAAGAGAGACTGGGACTCCACTCTGGCACTGGGGGAACTTCGTGCTCTGCTGGTGAACTTATATTCCAGAAGGTGAAACTACAGCATCCAGTCCTATTTCTTCCTTTCTTTACTACAGCTGACAGCAAAAGAGTGGTCAGGAGCCAAGGAAACTAAAAGTCCATGTCCTTCTCCACATTTGCCTTGTTCTGAGCTGTTCCAAGCACATTAGCTGCATAATCAACATGGTTCTCAAAAGTAACCAATTCTGGGGATTTCTTGACGCAGACACCATTATTGTCTTTTAGAAAGAAAGAATCTGTGTTTCGGGGAGATGAAATGACTTACCCCAGGCTGCACAGCAGCATAGTGAGTTACTTAAGCCAATTTCTTTTTGTTAATAACAAGTCATTTTCCCATTGTTATTGTTGCTTAGTCCCTAAGTCCTGTCTGACTCTTTTGAAACCCCATGGACTATAGCCCACCAGGCTTATGTGTCGGTGGGATTTCCCAGGCAAGAATACTCTAGTGAACTACGTTTCTTCTCCAGGGGACCTTCTCTACCCAAGAATCAAACCCAGGCCTCCTGCATTGACAGTTGGTTTGTTTTCCTCTAAACCAAGAAGGCAGCCCTCAGGAAAATGTAGCTTGTTCTGATTTAACTATCTCATGAGTTAAGTATTATTATTTCTATTTTGGGCTTCCCAGGTGGCGCTAGTGGTAAACAACCTGCCTGCCAACACAGGACACGTAAGAGACAGAGGTTCAATCGGTAGGTTAGGAAAATCTTGCCTGCAAAATGCCATGGACAAAGGAGCCTGGTGGGCTACAGTCCTTGGGGTGGCAGAGTCAGACGCTGGGCACACCACACATGCTATTTTAGAGATGAAGAAATGAAGTTCATCTAAGGAAAAGTTTCTTGCCGAAAAAAAAGCAGCTGAAAGTCAGAAGAGGACGCTTACCAAAAAGTGTGGGTGATGTGCCCCAGTTATTTTAATAACTGGGGTGAAAGAGGAAGGTGAGGTTGCAGTGAGAAGATGATTAGGACAAGATCCTGAATTCAACCCCAGGCTCTACAGTCACTCCAGTCATGAGGAGCTTTTTTCCTGCATTCCTTCCTTCCTTCCTCCAGTGTTCATGGACTGTACCCTTTTTGCCAAGAGCTATGCAAAGTTTAGGGAAAGAATGCATTTGAGTCAGTCCTAATGAGGTGTATCAAAGTGGAGCTCATTATATAGACTGAAGTAAATCAGAAAGAGAAACACCAATACAGTATATTAATGCATATATATGGAATTTAGAAAGATGGTAACTACAATCCTATATGCAAGGCAGCAAATTAGACATAGGTGTAAAGAAGAGACTTTTGGACTCTGTGGGAGAAGGTGAGGGTGGAATGATATGAGCGAACAGCATTGAAACCTGTATATTATCACATGTAAAACAGATGACCAGTGCAAGTTCAATGCCTGAAGCAGGGAACCCAAAGCTGGTGCTCTGGGACAACCCAGAGGGCTGGGGTGGGGAAGGAGGTGGGGGGGTTCAGGATGGAGAAGCCATGTGCACCCGTGGCTGATTCATGTCAATGTAGGGCCAAAACCACCATTATATTGTAAAGTAATTAGCCTCCAATTAAAATAAATAAATCAATTAAAAAAAAAAGAAAAACGGTGCTTAGGGCCAACTGGATGAGACAGAACTAAACCAAGTGGCCCCATAGAGGGAAGGAAGGAGGCAGATTTCTGATGAGGAGGGTAGGGTTGAGAACCAAGAAGAAAAGGCTGAATCTTTGCAGAAACAGCCAGAGCCCATCCCTGGATGGATCCTCCTTGTCCTTCAGCATCTCAGGGGGCACAGTTCACAGGTCCTCTGCAAAAGGAAAAGAACTTGCTGATTAACACTTCTGAAGACCCAAACCTGGATGCTGTACACCTGGACAGGTCCTAGACAATTCCAGAAATGAGCAACCATTGTCCTTCCAGGACCAGGATGGCCACCAGGAAGGGAGTGAATCTTCCGAGCCAAGGTGGGGCACTCAGAAGCAATACAGATGGCTCTGTAGGCACAGACATATCCCGCACTCTGAAGGGGGACTGATGTAGTGCTTCCATCTAAGTAAGGGGAGTGTGGGAGTAGGCTCAGATTATCACAATGTGCCTTCCAGGTGTGATGTTTTGCCACGTTGGTCCATGGAGGACATGATCAGTCCATGGTTTCAAAGGACACAGCAGTCACTTCCCTTGGGAAGCAGGGAGGAGAAGAAATTATGAGGCTGTGATAACAAAAGTCCATCTAGTCAAGGCTATGGTTTTTCCTGTAGTCACATATGCATGTGAGAGTTGGACTGTGAAGAAAGCTGAGCACCAAAGAATTGACACTTTTGAACTGTGGTGTTGGAGAAGACTCTTGAGAGTCCCTTGGACTGCAGGGAGATAAAAAACAGTCCATCCTAAAGGAGATCAGTCCTGGGTGTTTATTGGAAGGACTGATGTTGAAGCTGAAACTCAATACTTTGGCCACCTCATGCAAAGAGTTCACTCACTGGAAAAGACCCTGGTGCTGGGAAGTATTGAGTGCAGGAGAAGGGGACGACAGAGGATGAGATGGCTGGATGGCATCACCAACTTGATGAACATGAGTTTGGGTAAACTCTGGGAGTTGATGATGTACAGGGAGGCCTGGCATGCTGCAATTCATGGGGTCGTGAAGAGTTGGACACGACTGAGTGACTAAACTGAACTGAACTGAACTGATGGGTATGTGCCCTCTTCAGCTCCATGTCTTCCCCAGCCCATTCCCTACCCCACACACTTCCTCCTGCCTTAGCTCAGGGCCTGACAGCACCACCCCAGGTTCCAACAGTCCTCCCTCCATCTTGAGATTGTTGCTCTTTACTTTGCAGTCACCATATGCAAAGATCTTGCAGAACCTGGATTTGGTATTATTAGAAGTATGTGATTATTTTGGTCTTGTAGGGACCCTTTTATGGAGACTCTAGGCAGAAGTCAGGCCAAAGGGCTGCAGAAATGGGAGAATCTCGGTCAAATAGGAGAATGATCATCACTGCTTGGTCTACAAGGTGAACTGCTGAAACCACCAGTTGGTTTGCAACAGAAGAGAGTCATAGGGATGCAAGGCTATGAGTCTGAAAAGGTCCTTTGATATCCTTCTGTCCAGGGCATTACCGGTGTTGTTAGGCATCACAGTGACAGGGTAATACTGTGAATAATTACATACTAATACTGAATAGTTATGGATTCATTTCCATAATGCCACTGATTAGCTCCAAAAAACAAAAATGGAGGATACATATTAAGTATATTCCATATATTGATAAAGATTGGAGCTAGACAATGGTCTGTGGGTTTATAGTAAGTACCATTTTCTGGACACATGTGTGACTGAAAGTTTTCACCATTAAAAAGGAAGTGTGAAGGTAGATAACCAACAAGGACCTACTGTATAGCACATGGAATGCCACTCAGTGTTATGTGGTAACTTGGATGGGAGAGGAGTTGGGGGAGAATGAATACATGTATCTGTATGTCTTAGTCTCTTTGCTGTCCATCTGAACTATCACAACATTGTTAATCAACTATGTGCAGGCATGCTAACTCACTTCAATCGGGTCCAACTCTGCAATTCTATAAACTGTAGCTTGCATGCCTCCTCTGTCCTTGGGATTCTCCAGACAATAATACTGCAGTGGATTGACACGCCTTCCTCCAGCAGGTCTTCCCAACCCAGGGATGGCACTACATTACGGCAGATTCTTTGCCACTGAACTGTTGGGAAAGCCCTTAATCGACTGAACTCAATTACAAAATAAAGAGTTAAAGAGAAAGTATGAAGCCATGATGCTGCAATGGAGAAATGCATGGGGAAAATAATCCACTAGTGTTTTCACTTTTATACATCATGGGCACTGTAATAATAGAATATGGAGAGAATATTGATACTATGACGATATAAGAAATACTAATTTGGTCTTTCTCCCATTCATGACACAGAACTCCTAAAACCACTGGAATTTCCTGAGAGATGACAGGGACAAGGAGTCTTTTATCAAACAAGGGAAGTAGTAAAGCCTCAGCCTCACTTAACAAATGGGATTGGTTGCCTGGGTAGCCACCACCTGGTTGAGTATGTTGGAATTTTATTTCCACCTTTCCTCACACCTCAAGGAGGGGTGAGGGATGGAGTGTGAATCCATCACAAAAGGTAACAATTGAATGAATCATGATTTGTGCTGAAGACTCCACAGAAACCTCAACAGAACAAGTCATGCAGGTTATGACACTAAAGAAGTGTCATCTACCCAAGGAGCAGCACAGGCACACACTCCATCATAATTCACTGGACCGCTGCAGCAGCCCGCCCAGGGGCCCCGGTCTCTGCCCTTCGCCCCCTAGAGGCCACTGTCCGCTCTGCAGCCTCAGGGATCCTCTTCAAACTTGAGTCCTATCACCACGCTCCCATGACGAATCCCTCAGTGACTCCCCAGCTCTTTCAGAGTCAAATTTGGATACTGATCAAGTCCTGTAAGGTTCCTCACGCGCTGCCCCCACGGCCTCTCCGCCTCATCCCCTTCCACTCCCCTCCCCTCACCCACTCAGCTCCAGCCACCCTGGTCCTGGCTGCTGCTCAGACAGACCAGGCTCATTTTGGGCAGCCTCTGCTCAAGGCTTCCTTGTTACAGAGTGTTTCCCTGACCCTCTAAGCCTCCTGAATCCCCATCACTCTCTTTCTTCACAATATTCATCACCACCTGACAAGGATTTTCCCTCTGTCTTCATTGGTCTCTCAGAAGGCATATTATTTTAGTATATTTTGTTTACAGCCGTTTCATTTGGTGGAAAGTGGACATCATTGACCACAAATGTGTAAACTCTTTATACTCATGACTGGTGATCCTTTCCAAAAAATTCAGGTAAACTGGTGCCCCTGTTCAGGAGAGGAAACTGCAGATGACTTGCCCCAGAACAGAAAGCCTGTAAGTGTTAGGATCAAGACAAGTCACAACCCATTTAATCAAGTATGTGATTCTGCCAGGAATTCTGAAAGTGCAGAGAACTGGGAAGATGTTCTGAGTGCTCTGCCCCACATGATATAGTTCGAGGGCCCTGACCCTCACATCAGACACAAATGATGAAGAAGAGTGAGTCTGGGTGTTGTCCTTGACTCCAAACATGCAGGGTCTCTACCGACAGCAACCAGTTCCCCAACACCCCCTGGGCATCCAGGAGTCAATCCACTTCTGACACTTAATCTACAGAGGTGACCCAGACCCCACAGGGTGAGGGCTCCCTCCCTGAGGACGGCCAACACTTCAGGAGTTGATCATAAGTCCTCAGATCACTTACACTTCTGACCAACTGGTTATAAACTGAGAGCTTGAAAGACTCATCTCTAAGGTTCAATAATGTATTAGAACCAGTCACAGAACTCAGGAATGCCCTTTACTTACTGTCCCCAGCTATCATAAAGCATAAAACTCAGGGACAGGGAAATGGGAAAGCTTAGGACAAACGGGGAGTAGAGGATGTGGAGCTGCCATGCCTTCTCAGGATTCTCTGCCCTCACATTCCTTTGATGTTATCACCTCCTCTGAAGCTCTCTGAACCTAGTGTTCATGGGTTTTAATTGAGGGTTGGAAGCCGGCAATTTGATTGAAGTCATAGGCCACTGATGACTGAACTCAGTATCAGGACTCTCTCCTCTTCCCAGAGGGACTGGGGTTGATAGTTCTAACTACCTGATGGAATGTTCCAGAGTTTTGGAGAAAAAAAAAGAGTGAAAGGAATGGGCAGAAGGGGAGCAGGGAGACAATCATGTCTCCACAGGTTGATCCCCCACTGCCCCTCACCTGGTTTCTCACTAACAGGAGAGCTGCCTGCCTCGGGGCACCTTCGCAGACCACCTGCAACACCACACAACTCAGGTCTTTCCACCTGTGGTGTTGGGAGCAGAGACCTCAATTTGAGTCCAGTTCTGCCTTTCCCTAACTTTGTGACCTGGGGCCAGCCAGAAATGTCCCTTCTCTTTACATGTTGCATAGCATAGTTACATACACATTACACAGCAGCTCAGGCTGCTCACAGGGTGGAGCTGTTCTGAAAGCAATGGAGGCCATTAACATATATTGTTCTCCCTGTGAAGTGTAAGTCCTTCAAAATAATAATAATGATGATGAGTAATTATGTTAACTCCTTTGGCCAGAGGGTCAAATAATGGCAAAGTGAGGTGGGAAAAGGGCTGGACCTGGGTGAGGTCAATCACCGAAGCAAGAGGGCTTTCAGTTACCTCTGAGGAAGAAGGAGACCCGTTTGCAAGAGAGACTGGGACTCCACTTGGCACTGGGGGAACTTCCTCATGGTGAACTTCTAGAAGGGGACCCTACAACAGTCAATGCTATTTTTATTTTTTCTTTACTACTATCGACAGTACATTTAAAGAGGAGTCAGGAGCTGAGGAAGCTAATACTCTATGTGCTTCTACACAATTTGCCTTGTTCTGTGGTGTTCAAAGCATGTTAGCAGCATAATCAACAATGGTGCTCAAAAGGACCCAAGTCTGGGGTTTTCTCAATGCAGACACCATCATCCTCTTTCCCTAAAAGAGAATCTGTGTCTCAGGGAGCTGAAATGATTTGCCCAAGACCACACAGCAGCATAGTGAGTTAAGGAAGCCAATCTCTTTCCTTTAATATTGAGTCATTTTCCATTACACTGTTATTAATGAATAACTTTAGTAAAAACCAAATTCTTTATATATTCATAGTATTACTATTATGCCTATCAGATCTGACGTTTACTAAAATGTTACTGTTGTCAATACTTGCACAAAGGATTTAACATATATCATATCTTTTTTCTTCTGATCACAATTATGAGATTGACAGATGACGCGACAAGCAACCTCTGAGTGGCAAGGCCTGACCTGGCACCACAGTGGGGCTTCTGTTCTCCTGCTCAATATCAACATTTCACAGAACCTCAATATCAGACAAGGCCATTCTGTGTCTGAGAAAGGTCAAAGAAAAAATGGGATATTCGATAATTACGTCTGAACAGACACAAGAAGTTACATTATACAAACCACCAAAATGACCACTCATCCCCCATCTTGAGTGACGGCTACTTCTTGGCCAACTCCAGCTCTCACTTCCATCTAGTCTTCCCTTCTCAGAGTTCAAGCTGTCTAAGGCTACTTCCTGCTCAGATTGGCGCCCCTGTGACCTGCTGGACAGGCTTGAGCTCCAGTAAATTCTTTTTATGACAGGCAAACTTCACCCTCTCTCCCTTACTCAGTCCTTAGAGTGAAAGAGAGGGTGTTAAAGAGGAAGAAGGAGGAGGGGTGCCCAGGGAAGGGTCCTGACTTTCTGCAGACCACTTGAGCTAGAGCTGAGCCCTCTTGCTGTGACTGCTGCCCACCCAGGGATGGCAGAGTGACCTTGGGCAAGAATCTGTCGCTCTCAGATGCTCATTCCGTATCTCTAAGATGCACTGGACACTCTCCTAAATTGTAAAGCCTTTCTCTGCCTGAATAGAGGAATTGGGGGATTCTTTCCAGGCCAAATACCCCACACGCTTTCTCAGGGGCGGGGAAAGCCAGGGAAGGGACTCCTGAGCCTCCCGGGCCTGGGGAGCCAGTCCCCTGCGCAGCCTCTGGCTGCCTTATGGCTCGGCCCACAGGGAGGAATCTTCAGGCCAGGTCCCCAGACCTCAGGAAACAAAGTCGCCACCTAGTGTCCCCAAAGCAAAGACGTCCATTAGAGCACTGACTCGGATGGGGGCCGCCCTCCCCCGGCTGCCTTCAGATGCGTTTGTCTCCCCAAGGGCAGGGCAAAGAGAACCACAGGACTGAACTGCTTCCATCTCCTCGCACCTGGCCCAACGTCCTGGAGTTTGGAGCCACCCCACTTCCCCCAAACCAGGCGCCCTACCGACACCCTCTCCCTGTTGCCTGGTGGAGTGCCCCAGGGTTACCACAGGAGAGAGCACTCGAGGTCGTGGGCACTTTCCTCGCCCCAGAGGCACTCCTGAGTGCAGTTCACATCCTCCTCTACCACAGGGCATGAGCCCATTTTCTCCACTCCTGTGTTTGGGAGGTGGACGGGGAGCGGGGAACCAGAGTCGTAGTGTCAGAGGATGCCCGCCTTCTGGCCTGGGGCCACAGATCTCAATTTCCCAGGAAACCTCTGTCTTTGGCCCTGGCACCTGCTATGGGCTTCAGAGGACCCGACCAGGCCCACTGCCGTCACCAGGGCAGGCCCTGCTCAAAGTGGTTCCTCACGGCTGAGGTACTGGGGACTTGACCCCAAAGAGAAGCAGCAGAAGGCCCCACCCCACCGACCTGTTTTAAAGTATTTCTGTTTGGCTGCATCCAGTCTTAGCTGCAGCTCTCGGGCTCCTCATTGCCGAGCCTGAGATTCTCTGCCTGGGGCGCACAGCCTTGGTCGCCCCAAGGTACATGGGAGCTAGTTTTCAGACCAGTTATCGAGCCCGCGTCCCCTGCGTTGCAAGGTGAGTTCTAACCACTGCACAACCCCCCACCTACAGATTTGAGAGACCAGAGGATCAAATACAGGGTAGAATGGGGAAGACTGGCACTGTGTGGAGCCTATCACTGAAGCAAGGGGACTTCTTGTTACCTCTGAGAAAGAAAGGGACCATTTCAGGAGACAGACAGTGGCATCCCTGGGCACTGAGGAACTTCCTGAAGGGCCTTATGAATGGTGACACCACAAACAAAATGCTATTCCTTTGTTCTTTAATGCAGTAGACAGCACAATTAAAAAGGTGTCAGGAATCGAGAAGACTAAAACTCTATGTGCTTTTAAGCAAGCGATTTGGTTTATGACAATCAGAGCACTCAGAACACTAACCAACATGGTCCTCAAAAAACTTTCCCTCAAACCCAGGAAAGTTCTTAAGGCAGATAGCATCACCCTCTTCTGCAAAATAGCCTGGGACTTAGAGGCATGAAGTTACTTGCTCAAGAGTACAGAGCAACATTCAGTGCTTTGAAACTGTATTCCAAATAGTACCAAGTCCTTTTGCATTAACCTGTTATAAATTAATAATAATAATTAAATAGCGTATTTGTTATTAGTATTATTATTAAAGTTATCACAGCTGCCATTCTCAGAGGAGTTACTCTGCCAGGCACTGGTACAAAGCATTTTACAAATATCATATCCTTCTTATCCTCATCATAATTCTATAAGAAGTTACGAGAAAGAGAAAATCAGCCCCTGATTTCCAGAAGCTGAGCTGGCACCACAGTTGTCCTTAGGTCTTCTGTTGAGCATAAACAATTTGATAGAATGTCAATATCAGACAACGTCATTCTGTGACCACGATGGATCAAGGCAAAAGCAGGAAAGCCTCTCTTCATGTGTGAACACAGACAGAACATGCTGAATGATGCAAGCTGCCAAAATGACCCAGCATCCCCTTACCCTGTCTAACATGAGTGGTGCTGATGCTGATTGACCAAGTACAGCTCTAAGCCCTATCTAGTTTTCCTTTTGTTACAGAGTCCAAGCTCACTCTGCTCGCCACAGGACAGGCCAATGAATCTGAGAGGTATTGAGGCAAGGAAAATGACTTTACTCAGAAAGCAGCTGACTGAGAAGATGGCAGGCTAGCACCTCAAAATAACCAACTTGTAGGGGCCTGGATGTCAGATTCTTTTCTGGATCAGAGATGGTGGGAGGTGAGGAAACAGAGAAAAAAATCACTGAATTTCTGTAAATATCTCCTAGAATGACAGGGCCCAGGTAGGAGGATGTGTCAGTTTTGCTTCCTTACAGTCATTTTGTTGGTGGTAGGTATAAAATGGAACATCTCCTGTCATGTCAACAAACAAAAATGTCTCACCTATCTGTGATGCCAGTGGTCATGTGTGAGTGTGAGAGTTGGACCATAAAGAAAGCTGAACACCGAAGAACTGATGCTTTTAAACTGTGGTGTTGGAGAAGACTCTTGAGAGTCCCTTGGACTGCAAGGAGATCCAACCAGTCAATCCTAAAGGAAATCAGTACTGGAAGGGCTGATGCTGAAACCGAAACTCCAATACTTTGGCCACCTGATGAACTCACTGGAAAGTTCATGAAGAATGAAGTCATTGGAAAAGACCCTGATGCTGGGAAAGATTGAAGGTGGGAGGAGAAGGGGACGACAGAGGATGAGATGGTTGGATGGCATCACCAACGCTATGGATATGAGTTTGAGCAAACTCTGGGAGTTGGCGATGTATGGGGAAGCCTGGGGTGCTTCAGTCCATGGGGTCATAAGGAGTTGGACATGACTGAGTGACTGAACTAATCTGTGATTCTAGCCTCCCTAAATGTGAATTTCTGAACCACACAGGTAAGCAGCAGACTGGAGGGTGGAGAGGGTTGGAATGATGGGAGAAATAGATGTGGGAGAGTAAGAGGTACAAACCTTCAGTTGGAAAATAAATGAGTCACAGATATGAAATGTACAGTGTAAGGAATATAGTCAGTAACTACATCTTACATTTGTATGGTGGCAAACAGTAACTAGACTACCATGATAATAATTGAAATGTACAGACACACTGAATCACTATGTCGTGTACCAGAAATCAGCATAATGTTATAGATGAATTATACTTCAAAAAGTTACAAGCACAAATAAAGAATTCAGTCTTTAATTATAAAAAAAGAAGTAACAAGCTCATAGAAAAAGAGATCACATTTGTTGTTACTAGTGGTGAGGGGAAGGGGGATGGGAAATTACATGAAGGCAGTCAAAAGGTATAATCTTCCAGTTCCAAGACAAGAACCAGTGATAATATACAACATGATGAATAAAACAGACACTGTTGTACAGTATATATGAAAGCTCCTAAGTGTTCTCATCACAAGAGCAAATTTTTTCTTCTGTTTCTTTAATTTTGTATCTATATAAGGTGCTGGAGGTTCACTAAACTTATTGTGGTCATCATTTCATGATGTATATAAGTCTCAAATGAGTATGCTGACCACCTTGAACTTATAATGTGCTAAATGTCAATTATATTTCAATAAAACTGGAAGAAAAAATCAACAGTAACAAACATAAAATAGGATATGAATTGGGGAGATTGCTGAGGCCAGGTAATGGGTACATGGGAGTTCATTACACTTCCATTTGGGTATGCATTTGAAGTTTTCCAGAGCAAATGTGACACAAAACAGGGACTTCCCTGGTGGTCCAGTGGTTAAGAGTCCACTTGCCAATGCAGGGGGCATGGGTTCGATTCCTGGTAGGGGAAGATCTCACATGCCATAGAGCAACCACGCCCATGTCCCACAACTATTGAGCCTGCGCACTCTAGAGCCCACAAGCCACGCCCACCGAAGCCCGTGCACTCCAGAACCTGTGCTCCACAGAGAAACCACGCGATGAGAAGCTCTCACACCTCAAAGAAGAGTAGCCTCCACTCTCTGCAGCTAGAGAAAGGCCACAGGCAGCGAGGAAGACCCAGCATAGCCAAAAATAAAAACAGTAAAAGTCAAAACAGAAAAACCTATGAAATACACGGCTAGGATGTTTGAAGCAGAGATTTTGAAGGCGTACAGGTAGTGGGACTGAAAATGAGTAAAAGTGTTAACCGCGGGCTTGAAAATATGGGAAACCAGAGAGAGGTTTAGGAAAGACTGTAAGTCAAGCTGTTTGGGTTGTGCTGCACTATCTTCCTAAGGAGTCTCCTCTTGCGTTCCTTAGTCTCCCTCCACTCCGAAGGAAAACAGTGCTTTTGTGCTATGCCTGGTATCTCTTAGAAAGCACTCAGTAAATATTGACTCCTGCTTAGAAAAATAATAGAAAACAAAAACAAATTTCAAAAACTACACCTCTTTCCCCACCCAAAGAAGCAAAAATCATCTATTCCAGCTCTTATCACCTTTGTTTCCAATACTCTTGTGTTTCTATTTGCTAGAATTTTGTTAAGGATTTTTGCATCTATGTTCATCAGTGATATTGGCCTGTAGTTTTCTTTTTTTGTGGTATCTTTGTCGGGTTTTGGAATTAGGGTGATGGTGGCCTCATAGAATGAGTTTGGAAGTTTACCTTCCTCTGCAATTTTCTGGAAGAGTTTGAGTAGAATAGGTGTTAGCTCTTCTCTAAATTTTTGGTAGAATTCAGCTGTGAAGCCATCTGGTCCTGGGCTTTTGTTTTTTGGAAGATTTCTGATTATGGTTTCAATTTCTGTGCTTGTGATGGGTCTGTTAAGATTATCTATCTCTTCCTGGTTTAGTCTTGGAAAGTTGTACTTTTCCAGGAATTTGTCCATTTCATCCAGGTTGTCCAGTTTATTTGCATATAGTTGCTGATAATAGTCTCTTATGATCCTTTGTATTTCTGTGTTTTCTGTTGTGATCTCTCCGTTTTCATTTCTAATTCTGTTGATTTGGTTCTTCTCCCTTTGTTTCTTGATGAGTCTGGCTAATGGTTTGTCAGTTTTATTTATCTTCTCAAAGAACCAGCTTTTGGCTTGGTTGATTTTTGCTATAGTCTCTTTTGTTTCCTTTGCATTTATTTCTGCCCTGATCTTTAAGATTTCTTTCCTTCTACTAGCCCTGGGCTTCTGCATTTCTTCCTTTTCTAGTTGCTTTAAGTGTAAAGTAAGGTTATTTATTTGACTTTTTTCTTGTTTCCTGAGGTGAGCTTGTATTGCTATGAACTTTCCCCTTAGCACTGCTTTTACTGTGTCCCATAGGTTTTGGGTTGTTGTGTTTTCATTTTCATTCATTTCTATGCATATTTTGATTTCCTTTTTGATATCTTCTGTGATTTATTGGTTATTCAGCAGTGTGTTGTTGAGCCTCCATATGTTGGAATTCTAGCAAACAGAATCCAACAGCACATTAAAAAGATCATACATCATGATCAGGTGGGCTTTATCCCAGGGATACAAGGATTCTTCAATATCTGCAAATCAATCAATGTAATACACCACATTAACAAATTGAAAAATAAAAACCACATGATTATCTCAATAGATGCAGAGAAAGCCTTTGACAAAATTCAACATCCATTTATGATAAAAACCCTCCAAAAGGCAGGAATAGAAGGAACATACCTCAACATAATAAAAGCTATATATGACAAACCCACAGCAAACATTATCCTCAATGGTGAAAAACTGGAAGCATTTCCCCTGAAGTCAGGAACAAGACAAGGGTGCCCACGCTCACCACTACTATTCAACATAGTTTTGGAAGTCTTGGCCACAGCAATCAGAGCAGATAAAGAAATAAAAGGAATCCAGACTGGAAAACAAGAAGTAAAACTCTCACTGTTTGCAGATGACATGATCCTCTACATAGAAAACCCTAAAGACTCTACCAGAAAATTACTAGAGCTAATCAGTGAATATAGTAAAGTTTCAGGATACAAAATCAACACACAGAAACCCCTGGCATTCCTGTACACTAACAATGAGAAAACAGAAAGAGAAATTAAGGAAACAATTCCATTCACCATCGAAACAAAAAGAATAAAATACTTAGGAGTATTTCTACCTAAAGAAACAAAAGACTTATATATAGAAAACTATAAAACACTGATGAAAGAAATCAAAGAGGACACAAATAGATGGAGAAATATACCGTGTTCTTGGATTGGAAGAATCAATGTGTGAAAATGACTATACTACCCAGAGCAATCTATAGATTCAATGCAATTCCTATCAAGCTACCAGAGGTCTTTTTCAGAAAATTAGGACAATTTCACAGTTTGTATGGAAATACAAAAAAACCTCGTATAGCCAAAGCAATCTTGAGAAAGAAGAATGGAACTGGAGGAATCAACCTACCTGACTTTAGGCTATACTACAAATCCACAGTCATCAAGACAGTATGGTACTGGCACAAAGACAGAAATATAGATCAATGGAACAAAATAGAAAGCCCAGAGATAAATCCACACATCTATGGACACCTTATCTTTGACAAAAGGAGACAAGAATATACAATGGAGAAAAGACAATCTCTTTAACAAGTGGTGCTGGGAAAACTGGACAGCCACTTGTAAAAGAATGAAACTAGAACACTTTCTAACACCATACACAAAGATAAACTCAAAATGGATCAAAGATCTAAGCATAAGACCAGAAACTATAAAACTCCTAGAGGATAACATAGGCAAAACACTCTCCGACACAAACCAAAGCGGGATCCTACATGACCCACCTCCCAGAATATTGGAAATAAAAGCACGAATAAACAAATGGGACCTAATTAAAATTAAAAGCTTCTGCACAACAAAGGAAACTACAAGCAAGGTGAAAAGGCAGCCTTCAGAATGGGAGAAAATAATAGCCAATGAAGCAATGGACAAACAATTAATCTCAAAAATATACAAGCAACTCCTGCAGCTCCATTCTAGAAAAATAAACAACCCAATCAAAAAGTGGGCCAAAGAACTTAACAGACATTTCTCCAAAGAAGACATAGAAATGGCTAACAAACACATGAAAAGATGCTCAACATCACTCAGTATCAGAGAAATGCAAATCAAAACCACAATGAGGTACCACTTTACACCAGTCAGAATGGCTGCCATCCAAAAGTCTACAAGCAATAAATGCTGGAGAGGATGTGGAGAAAAGGGAACCCTCTTACACTGTTGGTGGGAATGCAAACTAGTACAGCCACTATGGAGAACAGTGTGGAGATTCCTTAAAAAACTGAAAATAGAACTGCCATATGAACCAGCAATCCCACTGCTGGGCATACACACCGAGGAAACCAGAATTGAAAGAGACACGTGTACCCCAATGTTCATCATCACACTGTTTACAATAGCCAGGACATGGAAGCAACCTAGATGCCCATCAACTGACGAATGAATAAGAAAGCTGTGGTACATAGACACAATGGAATATTACTCAGCATTAAAAAAGAATTCATTTGAATCAGTTCTACTCAGGTGGACGGAACTGGAGCCTATTATCCAGAGTGAAGTAAGCCAGAAGGAAAAACAACAATACAGTATACTAACGCATATATATGGAATTTAGAAAGATGGTAACGAGAACCCTGCATGCGAGACAGCAAAAGAAATGCAGATGTATAGAACAGACTTGTGGACTCTGTGGAAGAGGGCAAGGGTGGGATGATATGGGAGAATGGCATTGAAACATGTTAATTATCATATGTGAAATCAATCGCCAGCCCAGGGTTGATGCTCGGGGCTGGTGCACCGAGATGACCCAGGGGGAGGGAATCGGGAGGGAGGAGGAAGGGGGGTTCTGGAGGGGGAGCATATGTATACCCATGGCCGATTCATGTCAATGTATGGCAAAACCAATACAATAAAGTAAAGAAAATTTTAAATAAATAAATAAGCAGGGTGACAATAAAAAAAAAGAAAATGACCAAAATTTGCCATGAAATGTGAATAAACTCTTTATATTTATAACTGATAATATGTTTCAAAAACCCATGTGGCATGTATCTACTGATCAGATGAGGAAGCTGTAGATGACTTGTCCCAAGACACATGGCATGTAGTTGGCTCCTGATTCTGCCAGGAATTCTGAAAATACCAAAACCTGCTGAGAGCTTCTGGTGCAGCATCCTACTTTCATTACTCCCCTGTCCCCAGGACTCACCTGAGCTCCCAAAGTACAAGGAGAGTGTGTTGGGTTTCCCTGACACCAAATATGTGGTGTCTCTAGCAACAACATCCAATTCCCCAAATATCCACTAAGTATCCAACAAGTCAAATTAATTCTGATAAGAAATCAGGGGAGTTAATACAGATTCTGCATGTTGAGGGCTCAAAACTCTCCTCAGTTCATATGCCAGCTATGTGTTCCCGGTCACTTATGATTCGACCAAGTGGCTAAAACTTGGAAGTCCCATTACCCAATTCCATGTTCAATAACTCAGTACATCTGATGACCAAACTCAGGAAGACCACTCACATACAGATCTCACATTATTATAAAGGAGTAAATGTAGAGACAGCGAAACGAGTGAGATGTACAGAGGAAAGTGGAAGTGGAGGTGTGGGGAGTCTCCAGGCCCTAGAGAACACAGGATCTTTACATCACTGTTATGTGTTAGCACCCCAAAAGCTCTTGGAATGCCCATATTTCTGGGTTTTTATTGAGGTTTCGCTAAACAGGCATTTTGATTGAATCATTGCCCTCTGGTAGCTGTTCTCAGTCTCAATGCCCTCTCCTTCCCCAGAAATGCAGAAAGTTCAAACCTAAAGCCACACTGTTGAAGATATCTGGAACCACATCTGGTGCTGACTGCTTCTCAGGCCCCCTTCTCTGGCTTGTCTCCAGCCCTATAAAGACAGCAAATCCAAGAGTTTCAGGATGTCTGGGCCATGAACCAAGACAACGATCAAATATTGACCATAAAACAGCAGTCAGCAATGGACAAGTGAAAGTCACTCGGTCGTGTCCAACTCTTTGTGAGCCCATGGACTACACAGTCCATGGAATTTTCCATGCCAGAATACTGGAGTGGATAGCCTTTCCCTTCTCCAGGGGATCTTCCCAAGCCAGGGATCGAAACCAGAGCCCGCTCATCTTCATGGCCTTGCAGGAGGGCTCCTGAGGATGCTGAAAACAGACCGCATTTTTAACATCCCGGCTAGGGGGTGACCTCAGGTGATGAGGAGGGGGGTGGGGAAGGGGAAGAGTTGTGTAAGTCCTTTCTATTGCCCAATCTCCTTACCTAACCATGTCTCCTGCTTTTCTCTGCAGGGGCCTAAATTCCAGTAAGAGCAGCTTTTAGACTTGACCATGCCTGTGGGTCTCTATAAACACAGATTGTCATTCCAACATGTCACTCAGGGAGTGTCCCGGGACCTAAAGCAGTACAGTGCATGTAATGAATGGTCATGAGTGGATGAGAGCTGGTCACCCGACAGATGCCCGATCAGCAGTGGTTAGTGCACATCCTCCGTTCAGCCTCCTGCAGGTGTCATCTCACCTGGACCTCAAAGCCCTGACCCCCCTCACCTAGCTCAGATGACAGGTGTGACACAGGTCACCTTCCCGTAACCATTATCACAGCTTCTCTGCTGGATGGATGCCACTCTACCAGACGCTTGTCCAGGCAGGAATTTGGCTGGGGAAGCTGATGTCCTCCTGGGCTGTAACCCAGTGTGTTCACTCTGATCTGAGCCCTAGAGTCAAGGAATATTGAGGGAATATTGATAGTGTGACTATAAAGAAATATTAATTTGATCTTCTTCCTATTCCTGACACAGAGCTCCTAACACTGCTGAAGTGTCCTGAGAGATGACAGCAACAAGGAGTCTTTTATCATGTGAGGGAAGTGACTAGTAAACACTCAGCCTAAAAAACCACTACAATATTATAAAGTATTAGCCTTCAATTAAAATAAATAAATTAATGTCTTTTTAATTTAAAAAAAAAAACACTCAGCCTAAACCAAGGATGGAGTGTGTTGTCAGGGTAACCAACACTTGATTGGGGGAGTGGGAATTTTCATGTCCATCTTTCCTCTTTCCCTGACCCTGCACTTCAGGGAGGGGAGAAGGGTGGAGGGTGAACCCATCACAAATGTCTTAAGATTGAATGATTCATATGTGAGGAAGCCTCCAGAGAAACCTCAACAGAGCAAGTCATTCACGTTCTTCTAAAGCACTGAGATCTACCCAGGGAACAGCACAGGCACACACTGCACATGGCTCCAGGGACCGCTGCAGAAGCCCGCCCAGGGGCCCCGGTCTCTGCCCTTCGCCCCCTAGAGGCCACTCTCCGCTCTGCAGCCTCAAGGTTCCTGTTTCAACTTGAGTCCTATCATGGCTTCCATGACCAGTCCCTCACTGACTCCCCAGCTCTCTCAGAGTCAAATTCTGATTCTTACAAAGTCCTATAAGGCTCCTCACGCCCTGCCCCCATGGCCTCCCTTCCACTCCCCTCCCCTCACTCCCTCAGCTCCAGCCACCCTGGTCCTGGCTACTGCACAAAAACACCAGGCTCACTTTGGGAGCCGCTGCTCAAGGCCTCCTTACTCCAGAGTGTTTCCCTGACCCTCTTCAGCCTCTTGAATCCCCATCACTCTCTTTCCTCACAACACTCATCATGACCTGGCATAAGATTTTCCCTGTCTTCATTGTCTGTTGACCTCTTAGATAGCATATTATTTTACTATATTTTGTTTAGCGTTGTTTTTCTACACCAAGAAATATGCCTTCCGGGACAAAAAGGATAAATATTTGATAAATATTTGTCAAGTAAATGAATCTCCATGTCACACTCATGCCAAGTGTACAGTTATTGAAGAGTCTGGATATATTAAAATTCATGCTAGTCTATTTGATATAGAGGGCTGTGTGTGTTTATAGATAGGTAGATAGATATGGCTTCCCTCATGTCTCAATGGTAAAGAATGCCTTCAATGCAGGAGACCTAGGTTTGATTGCGGGGATAGGACGATCCCTGGAGAAGGGACAGGCTACCCACACCAGTATTCTTGTCTGGCAAATTCCATGGATATAAGAGCCTGGAGGGCTACAGTTCATGGGGTCACAAAGAGTCAGATCCGACTGAGCAATTAACACTTTCACTTTCTTTCACTTGTCTATATAATAATGTGTCTCTCTAATATCGTATATGCTGATATGAAAATGAAATAATAGTCTGACAGGACAAAAAACTGAAGTGCATTGAGATTTGACTTACATTGTACCAGCCGAGAAATAATAGTCTTTGCATCTTGGGCAAACTCTCAGAAATAACTGCATTTCCAGCTCTTCCTGCAGTGGTCTCCAAAGGTAAGAAGCCCAGTTGTCACTGAATATTCTGATTAATATCATAACAGAGAAATGATCATGATTTGACAGATGAAATACTTTTAGAGAGATGGTAAGGAAATGTAGGTAGACAAGTCTTTTGGAGTAAAATACTTCAGTGGAAAGTGAACCATCGTGAACCATGAATGTGCAGACTCTTCATATTCATAACTGATAATCCTTTCAAAACACTCATGTAACATGGTCCCCCTGTTCAGGAGAGGAAACTACAGATAACTTGCTCCAAAACAGGAAGCCTGTGAGTATTAAGATCAGGAAAAGTCACAATCCATTTAGTCAAGTATGTGATTCTGCCAGGAATTCTGAAAATGCAGAGAACTGGGAAGGGGTTCTGAGTGCTCTTCCCTGATAACATAGTTCCAGGGACTCAAACCTCATACCAGACACAAATGATAGGGAAGAGTGAGTCCGGGTGCTGCCCCAGGCTCTGAACATGTGGGTTCTCTACCAACAGCGACCAGTTCCCCAACACCCATGGGCATCCAGGAGTCAATTAACTTCTGACATTAAATCTGCAGAGGTGACAAATGCCCCACAGAGTGAGGGCTTGGTCCCTGGAGACCGCCCATACTTCAAGTGTTGATCACGAGTCCTATGGTCACTTAACACATGTGACCCACTGGCTACAAAATTAAAGGTTCCATGACCCACCTCCAAGTTCAACAACTTATTTGAACCACTCACAGAACTGAGGAAAGCCCTTTACTTACTGCCTTCTTAGTTATCATAAAGCATGAAAGTCAGGGACAGCGCAATGGAGAAGTGTAGGGGAAATGGGGAGGTAAGGCTGCCAAGCCTCCAAACCCTCTCAGGACTCTCCCCTTTACAAACCTTTGATGTTATCACCTCCTCTGAAGCTCTCTGAACCCAATCTGCATGGGTTTTAATTAAGGGTTGGAGGTAGGCGATTTGATTGAATCTTCAGCTCTTGGTGACTGAACTCAGTATCAGTACCCTTTTGTCCCCAGACAGACTAGGGTTGATAGTTCCTAACCCTCTAGTCACCTGATGGAATGTTCTGAAGTCCTGTCCCATCCAGATGCTATCTCGGGTCCCATCCTTCACTCATCTCGTGACTTACAGAAAGACACTAAATTCCAAAAGTTTCAGGAAGCCTGGGCATGAATGGGAACAAGGAACAGACAAACAAAATAAGGATTTTGTTATTATACTACATTGACTTTTAGGGACAAGATATAGTGACCGGGAATGGAATAGGAAATGGCAACCCAGTCCAGTGTTCTCGCCTGGAGAATCCCAGGGACAGAGGAGCCTGGTGGGCTGCCATCTATGGGGTCGCACAGAGTCAGACACGACTGAGGAGACTTAGCAGCAGCAGCAGCAGTATCCAGGAAGAGAGATTCTCAGTGGTGGGGTCCCTATTCTGGTAGAGTGAATTGGGATACTTTAAAATACAATGTGAATACATAATTGGGGACTTCCTCAGTGGCTCAGATAGCAAAGAATCTGCCTGCAATGCAGGAGACTTGGGTTTGATCCCTGGGTTGGGAAGATCCCCTGGAGAGAAGGGCATGGCAACCCTTCTTGCCATGGAGAATGCCAGTATTATTGCCTGGAGAAACCCCATGGGCAGAGGTGCCTGGCCGGCTACAGTCCATGGGGTCACAAAGAGTCAGACGCGACTGAGGGACTGAGTACAAGAAACACATAGTGTTGCCTTTTGAGAGTCAAGGAAGCCACCTGGAGGTCCATCGGCAGACGAATGGATAAGAAAGCTGTGGTACATATACACAATGGAATATTACTCAGCTATTAAAAAGAACGCATTTGAATCCTTCTAATGAGATGGAGGAAACTGGAGCTATTATACAGAGCAAAGTAAGTCAGAAAGAAAAACACCAATACAGCATATTAATGCGTATATATGGAATTTAGAAAGATGGTAACAGTGACCCTATATGCGAGACAGCAAAAGAGACACAGAAGTAAAGAAGAGACTTTTGGACTCTGTGGGAGAAGGCAAGGGTGGGATGATTTGAGAGAATAGCATTGAAACATGTATATTACCATATGTGAAATAGATCACCAGTCCAGGTTCTATGCATGAGCAGGGTACTCCGGACTGGTGCACTGCGATGACACTGACAGATGAGATGGGGAGGGAGGTGGGAGGGGGATTCAGGATGGGGAACACATGTACACCCATGGCTGATTCATGTGAATGTATGGCAAAACCACCACAATATTGTAACGTAATTAGCCTCCAATTAAAATAAATTTTAAAAAAGTTTTTAAAGAAATATCCCTGCATTGAAAACTGTCCAGCATCCCAGAAGAAATCAAGAGAAATTTGGCAGCCTCCATCCCAACCCTGCTCCCCAGCACCTTCCATGGTCTCTCTTCATCCTACCTCATCCTGTAGACTCCCCAGTGGCTCATATGGTAAAGCATCTGCCTACAATGCGGGAGACCTAGGTTCAATCCCTGGACTGGGAAGATCTGCTGGAGAAGGAAATGGCAAGCCACTCCAGTATTCTTGTCTGGAAAATCCCATGGACAGAGGAGCTTGGTGAGCTACAGTACATGGAGCTGCACAGAGTCGGACACGACTGAGTGACTTACTTCACTTCACTTCATCCTGTAGAGGAGAAGTGAGCTGAAACTTACCCTGGGCCTGGTTGCTGGTTTCACCCACTAGGGTGCCAGCCATCACAGGGCCAGGAGGGCGAGAGGGGCTGCAGAGAGGCAGAGGGCCTTGCAGGAGGGCTCCTGAGGTAAGCTGGGGGTGACTGAGCTTCTCAGGCCCCAGCTGCATGGTGGGACAGGCAACTAAGAGAGGACTAAGGAATGGGAGGAGCAGGGGTCAGGCTTGTCCAGTGTGAAATCTCCCACAGAGCCAGACTTCCTGCTTCTGCCTACTGGGCCAGATGCCCAGTAACACTGCTTCTCCAGCTTTACTTTGCCTGTGGATCCTGAAAACACAGTCTGTGATTCCACAGATGCGATTTTTGTTTGATGCTTGCGGAGCATCCCAGCACCTAGAGCAATGCATGGCAAACGATGGACACTGAGTGAGTAGATAAGGGCAAATCAGTGGGCAGATAAGTGCACAGCCGACCTTAGCTCAGGTTCTCCTTTTCAGCCTCCCGCAGTATCATCACACCCTGATAGCAATGCCCTTTCCCCCTCACCTAGCTCAGGAGACAGGTGCAACTGTTGTCACCACTTCTCCACTGGATGGACACTTGCTGGCTACTGTCACTGGTCCAGGCAGGAACTGTGGTGATGAGGAAAGGGATGTCCTGCTGGAGCAGCAACCCTGTTTTCTGGGTAGCAAAGGAAGTAAGGGGAGCGGGCAGAGGGGAAGCAGAGAGTTGATACATGTCTCTACAACCTGGCAACCTGCCGCCCCTCACCTGGCTTCACTGGCAGGAGTGTGCCTTGCTTGCATGGACCTCAGGGGCCCTTGAAGACTGGCTGCAGCTTCCCCTTCCTCCTGCTCTCCCTCAGTGGTGATGGGGCCATGGGACCTTGGTTTGGGTACCAGCTCTACCTTTTCCTCACTTTATTCCTGAGGATGTAAACCTCCTAGAGCTCCGCGTCTTCAGGTGTCAGATGAGATCCATGCTGCCCACATCACGGGGTTGCTGTGGAAGCAACGGACGCAACAGAAGTATATTCCTTCTCCCTGAGAAGTCAAAGTCCTTTGTAGTATTAATAATAATACTGAGTATTTATAGATGATAATATATAGACTCTTCTACGTGTTATATGTGTTATGGTCTTGACATGTATTAACTCATTTAATTCACAAAAATCCTAAAAGAGGATGTGAAGGACTATTGATATTTCCTCATGCGACAAAGAAGGAAATTGAGGTAAAAGGTAATAAAGTAATCTTCCTAAAATCATAGAGTGGAAAGAGAGGATTTGACCCTAGGAATCTGGTTTGAGTCTGTGCACACACACTGTTTGCATTGTTGGCTGTAAACTATGGTGCACACGTGAGGGTGACACACCCACAATCCCCTCATTCACACCCATTTATTCATTCTCAGTTACAATCATGTAGCACAAGACCCCCATGCATTCACTCATCCACACATTGACAAGCATTTCCCAACCACACACACACACACACACACACACACACACACACACACACCCTGTGCTCCACCCCAGGCTCAAGGAGAAGGGAGCTGGGCTCAGTGCCCAGAAGCCCCAGGAGCAAGTCCAGCCAAATATCAAGCAGGCTCAGAGCTGGGTGGTGAGCTGAGAGGACTCAGGGGCTGCCTTCCTGCACAGACACCCTTTCCGTGGAGAAGGACAGGAACTCTCAGTACCGAGCTGCCCCAGGACAGAAGGGCTTCAGGAGCCCGTGACTCAGCAAACAAGCCACTGTGAGAGGAAGGTCTGCTCTCTCCTGAGACATTTCACATGCATAATTTCATTTAGCCTCACATCCTCCTACATCATCTGGGTTCTCATCCCATTGTGTCAAGGAGAAAGTACAGGCTCAGAGAGGTGAAACCACTTGCTCAGGACCCACAAACAACAGAGGGCACAACTAGGATTTCAGTTGAGGAGCCCTCTGGCCCTGCACCTCTTCCTGCCTCAGTTTGTCCATCTGAGACCAGGAGCAGCAGAGCCTCCTCCTAACAGCAGAGACTTCTCTTTTCTCCCCCATCCTCTCTTATCCGTCTGTCTTTCTTTCCCAATGTCCTCCTCTCCTGGTTCTCCTCACTCTAATCCAGATTAGAGGCCCCCATCAGAGAAGAGGTCCCCTGATGATACAGTCCTCCCCTCACCTCCCCCTGCCTACTCTTGTCTGTGCCTGTCCTCTAGTTAGGAATCTTGCAAGCCCTTGCAGGCCTTTTCAGAGAAATGACAGGGCAGGAACCTCATACTGTTCATAGTCTGGATAAGGACCAATTCCCATAACAAACTGGACCACAGTTCTTATCTCTGCTTCTAGTCTTCATTCTTTCGCCTCTGAAAAATGAGATCTTGGATTCCATGCTATCTAAGGCTGTATCCTGAAATGGACAGAATGCACCCAAGGCAGACAGATGTTTAGATGTTTGAGATGCTATGCCCTCTGAGTTGTTGTTGTTCAGTCGCTCAGTCACACCCGGTTCTTTGTGACTCCAGAAACTGCAGCACGCCAGGCTTCCCTGTCCTTCACCATCTCCCAGAGTTTGCTCAAATTCATGACCATTGAGTGAGTGATGCCATCCAACCATCTCATCCTCTATTGCCCACTTCTCCTCTTGCCCTCAGCCTTTCCCAGCATCAAGGTCTTTTCCAATGAGTCGGCTCCATGCATCAGGTAGCCAAAGCATTGGAGCTTCTGAGAAGTACATTCATACCTGAGTAAAGGATGACCACTTTCTTGCTACATGATAAAACAGCACCTCAATTTTTGGACTACATAGTATGATTTTAAAGATTATTTTCAGGATTAAAAGGCAGAGAATAAACCAGAGGCTGCAAACCTGTCTAGAATATATGTATTGTTAGCCCACAGAGTTCATTTTACAATTTTAAAGCATTTACAAGATTTCGCAGTGGGAGATTTCATATAAAAATTTCTATCAACACTGGAAAAGGAAAACAAACTAGCATCACAGTCCTGCAATTTAACAAGGGCAGTGAGACTCACACTTGAGTGAGCATCAGAATCCCTTAGCCACTGGTCATACACAGATTTGAGAACTTCAGCCCAGAATTTTTGATTCAGTAGCAAAGGTGGGATCTGAATATCTCATCAGCAAGTTCCCTGAGGCACTGAGGGTGCAGCTCAAGGGATCACATTTTGAAAACCATAAACTAAGCTATGGAATGCAGCTCTCTCTTCAGGAGGGGAGCATTCTCTCCAGTTTCCATAATCCCCATTGTTCCCATGCCTCCATCCCTACCCCCACATACTTCCAACCTTATGGATTACTCACCTGGTAAAACGGCATTTAAAATTGTGACTTGTGGGGTGGGCTCACAGTAAGTGTTCAAAAAAAGGTAGCTTGCTCTTCTATAACAATTTATCAGTTAAGTATGATTATTACTTTTTTAGCAATGACGATATTGAACTTCAGCTACAGAAAAGTGACTTGTGGGAAGAGAAACAGCTGAAATCAGAAGGAAGACACTTGCCTGTTAGTTAAATGTCCTCAGTTATTTCAATGTCACTAATACACAAGCATACAAATACCATCCAGGCAAATTCATCTGATATCAACATACATGATGCATTGAAGATTTTGGACATGGCTTCATGAGTGTCAAATCATATTTACAAGAATCGGAGTTGTACCCCAGCAATTCTCGCAGCATCTACACAGTCCAGGTTCCAAAAGCTCTCGAAGAGATGGTGGGGTGGAGGATGAAAACGTAGTGAAGAAGATTAGGACAAGAGCCTGGATTCAATCCCAGGCTCTACAGTTTCTCCAGTCATAAGGAGCCTTCCCCCTGCATTCTTTCCTCCCTTCCTCCAATGTTCATGACTGTCTCCTTTGTGCCAGGAGCTGTGCAAAGTTCTAAGGATAAAAAGAAGACTGGTTCTCAGAGTGCTTAGAGCTGACCCGATGAGACAGAGGTAAAGCAAGTAGACCCATGGGGGGAGGAAAGAAGCAGATTTCTGCTGAGGAAGGTAGGGTTGAGAAGCAAGAGGGAAAGGCTGAATACTATCACAAGCAGCCAGAGCTCAGCCCTGAATGGCTGCTCCTTGGACTTCAGCATCTCAGAGCCCAGTGCTCATGGCCTCTGCAAAAAGAGAGGAACTTGACTGACATCGCTGAAGCCCCAGACCCAGACACGGTATACCCGGACAGGTCCTAGACCATCCCAGAAATGAGCAACCACAGTCCACTCAGGACCATGATGACCACCAAAACACTCAAAGGAAGTGAATTTTCCAAGCCAAGGTGGAGCACTGAGGAGTACCGTGGACCTACTCTGTAGGGTGGCTGACTCAGTGATCCCCTCTGAGAAAGGAGAACATGGTAGTGAGCTCTGGTCACCAAGCTGGCACTTCTATAGCTGGCCTTTTGCCAAGCTGGCCCATGGAGGACATGCTCAGTCCATCGTTTCAAGGGCCTTGCAGCCACTTACCCTGGGAGGCAATGAGGAAAGAAAACATCACTGTGGGTGGTTTTGAGGAGTATGTGCCCTCCTGAACTCCAGCTCTTTCCCCAGCCCTGTCTCCCCATGCCCTGCCCCCTGTCTTACCCAGGATAGGCTAGCACCACCAAGGGTCTTAACACAGCGCCACCCACCCACAAAGACCCACCCATCTTTGTTCTTCACATTTTAGCTATCACATACAAAGGTCTCCCAGAACCTAGACTTGGCATTGTAGAAGTGTATGACTATTTTCACCTTGAAGGGACAATGTATGGAGGCTCCCGGCAGATGTCAGGCTGCAGAGCTGTAGGGATACGAGGATCTCTGTGAAATAGGACGATGGTCATCACAGCTGGGTCTAAAAGGTAAAAAACAGAAACTGCCAGTATGTTTGCTATAGAGAGTGGAAGGAGTGCAGAAGAGTGAATGTGAAAAGGCCTTAGATATCTTGCCTTTTAGGGCATTATTATTAATATTTTTAGATTTCACAATAACAGGGTAATATTGTAAATAATTACATGTTGTTAGTGAATATTTATAGACAAATTGGCATGACACACTGATTAACTGCAAATAGAATAAGAATAAAGGATATACATTAAGAATATTCTCCATATATTGATCATGACTGGAGCCGGACAATGATCCATGATTTTATACTATTTTCTGTACATGTTTGTGGTTGAAAGTCTCTACAAAAAAAAAAAAGAAAGTGTGAAGGCATCATGATTTAATGAAAAAAGACATGGAAGAAAGCCCACTAATATGTTTATTCTGGTTACATCATGGGCACTGGAATAATGAAATATTGAGGGAATATTGATACTATGAATTACATGAGAATAATTAATTTGGTCTTCTTTCAATTCCTGAAACAGAGCTCCTAAAATCACTGGATTTCCTAAGAGATAAGAGCACTATAGGAGTCTTTTATCATGTGAGGGAGGTGACTAGTAAAGGCTAAATTTAACCTTAGATTGGAGGTCGCTTGCCTGGGTAACCAACTCCTGATTAAGGGGTGGAGTTCTAATTTCCACTTTCTGCTTTTCCCTGCCACCACACCTCAAGGAAAGGAGAAAGTTTGAAGAGTAAATCCATCACAAATGGCTAAAGACTTAATGACTCATGATTTTTTATGAAGCCTCTACAGAACCCTCAACAGAGAAAGTTATTCCTGTAATTCTAATGAACTGTGATCCATGCAGGCAACGACATGTGTACACATTCCAGGGTTACCTGGACTAACGCAGCCGTCTGCCCAGGGGCCTCAGTCCCTGCCCTTCGCCCCCTAGAGGTCACTGTCCACACTGCAGCCACAAGGATCCTGTTTCCCAGTGAATTCTATGCCATGGCTCCCCTGTCCAGTGCCTCTCTGACTCCCCAGCTTTCTGAGTCAGATTCCGAGTCTTAACGTTTTACAAAGCTCTTTAAGACCTACCCCCATGGCCTCTCTGCTTCAACCCCTTCCACTCCAGTCCATTCAACTCACTCAGGTCCGGCCATCCTGCTTCTGTCTGCTGCTTAAACACAATAGACATGATTTTGGCAGGCTCTGCTCAACACCTCATTATCACAGAGGGTTTACCTGACCCTGGACAGTCTCCTTTATCCCCATCACTCTTTCTTCACTACACTAATCACCACCTGGCATAGGATTTTCCCATCTTTATTCTGTGTCTTTCCCCTATAAGGGTATTATTTTACTATATTTTGTTTACAGCTGTTTACCAACTCCAAGAACCATGTTTGTTTTCTGAACCAAAAGGATAAATTTTGATAAGTGTTTCTCCAGTAAATGACTCTCCTATTTCATACTCATGCCAAGTATACCATCATTGAAGAGAGTGGATAGAGTAAAATTCCTGTTAGTCTCTATGATGATGAGGCCTGTCTATATAATTATGAGTGTAACTTTCATCTATATCATTACAGGAAATTAAAATATAGTCTGATAGGTGAGCAAGAGGAAGGACATTGAGTCTTGACTAATATCATACCAGCCTGGAAAAAGCAGTCTTGGGCCCACAAGCAAACTCAAGAAAGTACTGCATTTCTTGCTCTGCCTGCAGCTGCTTCTGGAGGGAAGATGCTCAGCTTCCATTCAACTATCTCATTAATTTTGTCACAGAGAAATGATCATTATTTGACACATATATATAATTTTTGATGCATCATGAAGAAATGTAGGTAGATCATCAAGTCTTTCAGACTAAAAGCTTTTGGTGGAAAATGGACAATAATGGTCACAAATGTGTAAATTCTTTGTACTCGTGACTGGTAATCCTTTCAAAAAACTCAAGTAATATGGTTCCCCTGCTCTCACCGAAAAAGCTGCAGATGAGTTTTCTAAGAGTTTCGGAAGGCTTGGGGCATGAACCAGGACATGGATCAAAACTTGCTGAAGGACACACAGCATGTAGGTAGTAGGATGAGGACAAGACACAATCTGTGACAATCTATTTAATCCAGTACCCGATTCTGCCAGGAACTCTGAAATGTTGAGGACTGGAGAGGGCTTCTGAGTGTTCTGCTCAACATAATCTAGTCCCCTGTCCCTGAGCCTCACACCAGACACAAATGGAGGAAAAGAGTATGTCTGAGATTTGTCCCTGACTCCATACATGTGGGGTCTCTGCCAATAGTAACAAATTCCTCCACACCTGCTGGACATCCAGAAGTCAACTCCCTTGTGACACTAAATCCACAGAGGTGACCCAGACCCCACAAGGTGAGGACTGCACCCCTGAGAATGGCCCATGCTTCAGTTGTTGATCATGAACCCTGGGGTCACTTACACTTGTGAACAACTGGCTGTCAATTCAGAGATCCCTTGACCCATCTCCCATGTTGAATAAGTTATCAGAACCACTCACTGAACTCAGGAAAGCCCTTTACTTACTGTCTCCAGTTATTATAAAGAATAAAACTCAGGGACAGCAAAACTCAGGGACAGGAAGGAGAAACATAAGACAAAGAGGGAGTAGGAAATACTGAACCTCTAAGCCCTCTCTGGACCCTACCCCCTTCACAATCCCTTGATGTTATCACCTCCGCTGAAGCGCTCTGAACCAGTATTCATGTGTTTTAATTGAGGGTTGGATGGAGGCAATTTGATGGAATTTTTGGCCGTTGCTGATGGAACTAAGTATCAATACAATCTCCTCTCCCCAGAGGGACTGGGAATTGATTGTTCTTACCCTCTAATCATCTGATGGCATGTCCTGGAGTCCAGGTCCACATAGACACTATCTAAGATCTCATTCTTCACTTATCTCATGACTTATTGAAAGATATTAAATTCCAAGAGTATCAGAAGGCTTGGGGCATGAACCAGGACATGGATCAAATATGGATATTTTTGTTATACTAAAGTGGGGGTTAGAGACAAGATAGAGACCAGGATTAGAGAGTCTAGAGATGAAGTCCCTAATTCTATAAAGTGAGGTAGGATCGTTTTGTTGTTTTTTTTTTTAATCTGAACACATAGGTTTTTTGAGAGTCAAGAAATGTCCCTAGAGTTCTACTGCTCACTTTCCAGAAGTCCAGAGAGGTCTGGCAGAGCCCAACACACCCCTTGTTCCCAGTGTGTTCCATGGACTCACCTCCTTCCCCTCCAGTCTGTAGAGGAGATGTAAGCTGGGACTTATCCTGGACCCGGTTACTGGTTTCACCCCGTGTGATGCGGGCCACTAGGGTGTGCAAGGGTTCGAGAAAGGATGCAGAAAGGCAGACTGAGAGAGGGGGAGTCACTGAGGGATTCATCAAGAGAGCGTTTTAATAAAACTCAAGTTTGAAGAGGATCCCTGAGGCTGCAGTGTGGAGAGTGGCCTCAAGGGGGCGAAGGGCAGAGACCGAGGCCCCTGGGCGGGCTGTTGCAGCGGTCCAGTGAGCCAAGACGGAGAGTGTGCCTGTGCTGCTCCTTGGGCAGATCGCCGTCCTTTAGAAGAACGTGAATGACTTGCCCAGTTGAGGTTTCTGTGGAGGCTTCATCACAAATCATGATTCAGTAAATCTTTAGCCATTTATAACGGATTCATCCTCCACCCCTCAGTAAGGGGTAGAAATCGCCTTAGAAAATAATATGATGTCTCATTAAGAGAATGTTAGGAAGAACTTCTAGAATGTGGGCTGTATTAAATGATTTGGGGGAGGGTTTCAGGATGATTGGTGTTATGAAGTGGGGTAGTTCTCTGACTTGGTATCTTAATCTTAACTCAAAGAAGGGAAGACTAGATAGAGGTTAGAGCTGTACTTGATCAGGAAGTAGCAGTCACTCGGGATAGGGGGATGTGTGGTCATTTCGGTGGTTTGTGTAATGTAACTTCTTGTGTCTGTTCAGACATAATTACCAAATGTCTTATTTTTGTTTTGACCTTTCACAGTCACAACAGGAACTTGTCTGATCTTTAAGTTCTGTGTAATGTTTATGTTGAGCAAGAGAACAGAAGCCGCACTGTGGTGCCAGGTCAGACCTTGCAACTCAGAGGTTGCTTTTGCTTCATCTGTCAATCTCATAATTATAGTGATCAGAAGAAAAAAGACATGATATATGTTAAATCCTTTGTGTAAGTGTTGACAACAGTAACATTTTGATAAATGTCAGATCTGATGGCAATAATAATGATACTAAGATTGATTTTTACTAAAATTATTAATTTATAACAGTGTAATGGGAAATGACTTGGTATTAAATGGAAGAGACTGACTTCCATAACTCATTATACTGCTGTGTGGCCTTGAACAAGTCATTTCATCTCCCTGAGGCACAGATTTTTTTTTTTTAGGAAAAGAGGACTATGTCGTCTGCATTAAGAAAACCCCAGACTTGGGTCCTTTTGAGCACCATTGTTGATTATGCTGCTATCATGCTTTGAACACCACAGAACAAGGCAAATTGTGTAGAAGCACATAGAGTGTTAGCTTCCTCAGCTCCTGACTCCTCTTTAAATGTACTGTCGATAGTAGTAAAGAAAAAATAAAAACAGCATTGACTGTTGTAGGGTCCCCTTCTAGAAGTTCACCATGAGGAAGTTCCCCCAGTGCCAAGTGGAGTCCCAGTCTCTCTTGCAAACGGGTCTCCTTCTTCCTCAGAGGTAACTGAAAGCCCTCTTGCTTCGGTGATTGACCTCACCCAGGTCCAGCCCTTTTCCCACCTCACTTTGCCATTATTTGACCCTCTGGCCAAAGGAGTTAACGTAATTATTCATCATTATTATTTCGAAGGACTTACACCTGGCAGGGAGTAGGAGATATGTCTATGGCCTCCATCGCTTTCAGAACAGCTCCACAATGTGAGCAGCCTGAGCTGCTATGTAACTGTGTATGTATGTAACTATGCAACACGCAAAGAGGAGGGAAATTTCTGGCCCCAGGTAGCAAAGTCAGGAAAAGGCAGAACTGGCACGCAAACTGAGGTCTCTGCTCCCAAAACCACAGGTGGAAAGACCAGTGTTGTGTGGTGTTGCAGGTGGTCTGCTGGAGAAGGCGACGGCACCCAATCCAGTACTCTCGCCTGGAAAATCCCATGGATGGAGGAGCCTGGTGGGCTGCAGTCCATGGGGTCTTGAAGAGTCAGACATGACTGAGCGACTTCACTTTCACTTTTCACTTTCATGCATTGGAGAAGGAAATGGCAACCCATCCAGTGTTCTTGCCTGGAGATTCCCAGGGATGGCGGAGCCTGGTGGGCTGCCGTCTCTGGGGTCACTCCAAGTCGGATATGACTGAAGCGACTTAGCAGCAGCAGGTGCTCTGCCAAGGTGCCCTGAGGCAGGCAGCTCTCCTGTTAGTGAAACCAGGTGAGGGGCGAAGGGTGATCATACTACAGAGACATTTTTGTCGCTCGCTCCCCTTCGGCCCACTGCCCTTACTCTTTTCTTTTCCCTATCCAGAATATCAAGTCTCCACCCCAAATGGAGATGCTCTTCCCCTGGCTCACCATCTGCCTGGACCACTGCCAGGTAAAGAGCTAGTGTCTGTCCAGTAGAGATGCTGCCACAATAATTGCAGGAAGCCTGACGTGTCATACCTGCCTTGTGAAGTAGGTGGGGCTAAGTGGGGGGGGGGGGATGTAAAGACACCCACAGGAAGCTGAAAAGGAGGACCTGAGCTAACACATTGCTGATCACCTACTAGTCCTGTGATCTACTCTCATCCACTCACAGACCATCCATCACGTGCCGTGCATGGCTCTAGGTGCTGGGATGCTCCTTGAGGGATCATATTGAACAAACTTCCACCTGCAGAATCACAGTCTATGTTTCCACCAGGCCCACAGGCTGAGTCGAGTCTAAGCAGTGTTGTCACAGGGCACTTGGCCCCAGCAGGCAGAGACAGGAAGTCTGGTTAGATGGGGAGGTCAAGCGTGAACAGGACTAGCCCAGTCCTCCCCTTCTTCTTTGCTCTCTTTATCCTCCATACAGTTGGGAGGTGAGTTCAGTCAGCCCCCAACTTTCCTCAGAATTCCTCCTGCAAGGCCACGAAGATGAGCCAGAATCTGCCTCTCTGTAGACTTTCTCATCCTCCAGAGATCCCCAGGGGGTAAAACCTGCATCCAGGCCCAGGTTAAGTCCCAGATCACCTCTTCTCTATAGGCTGGGGAAGAGGGGGGTTGAGGGGAGTTCATGGAAGGGACTTGGGAGCAGGGGTGGAGGAGGTAAAGCAAACCTTCTCTGGATTTCTCCTGATAAATTGGCCAGTTTTCACTCCAGGGACTTTTCTTGACCCTCAAAATGTATCATGTGTTCAGCTTTGGGGTAAAGCATTCCAACTGACTCTACCAAATCATGAACTTCATCTCTGAGACCCTATTCCTGGTCACTATCTAGTCCCTGATCACACTGTAGTGTCATAACAAAATCTGGAACTGATCCTTTTCTCCATTTATGCCCCAAGCCTCCTGAAACTCTTATAACTTACTGTATTTCTGTAAGTCACGAGATGAGTGGATTTGATATAGTGTCTGGAAGGGACAGGACTGAAGACATGGCAGGAGGTGATTAGGGGGTTAGAACTGTTGACCCCAGTCCCTCTGGGGAGAGGAGAGGGTACTGACACAGAGTTCAGGCATCAGTGGTCAAAGATTCAATCAAACTGCCTGCATCAAACCCTAAATTAAAACCCATGAATATTGGGTTCAGAGAGCTTCAGGGAGGTGAGCACACAAAGGGATAGAGAGAGGGGAGGGTCCTGAGAGGGCTTGGAGCCTCAGCATCCTCTACTCCCCATTCACCCTCTTTTCCACTTCCCTGTCCCTGAGTTTTATGTTTACACCCCCAACTCCCCATTTACCCTACGTTTCTCCTCCATTGAGCTTCCCTGGTGACACAGATGGTAAAGAATCTGCCTGCAATGCAGGAGACCCAAGCTCCATCCTTGGCTTGGGAAGATCTCCTGGAGAAGGGAATGGCTACCCACTCCAGTATTCTGGCCTGGAGAATTCCATGGACAGAGGAACACGGAGGGCTACAGTCCTGAGGGTTGCAAAGAATCGGACATGACTGAACAACTAACACCTTTTCTCCTCCATTTGGCTGTCCCTGAGAGTTTATGCTTTATAATAATGGGGTACCATAAATAAAGGGCATTCCTGAGTTCTGAGAGTGGTTCTAATAAGTTATTTAACATGGGAGGTGCATCATGGAACCTCTGAATTTATAGCCAGTTGGTCACACATGTAAGTAACCACAGGACTTGTGATCAACACTTGAAATCATAGGCAGTCCTCAGGGACCAAGCTCTCCCATGTGAGATCTAGGTCACCTCTGTGGATTTAGTATCAGAAGTGAGTTAACTCCTGAATGCCCAGTGGGTGTGGGGGAACTCAGTGCTATTGGCAGAGATCCCACATGTTCGGAGTCAGAGACAAATCTCAGACTGACCCTTCTCTACCATTTGTGTCTACTATAAGGGTCAGGACCCTGGGACTAAGCACTCAGAACCCCTTCCCAGTTCTCTGCATTTCAGAACTGCTGGCAGAATCACATACTTGATTAAATGGGTTGTGACTTACCCGGATCCTAACACTCAAATGTTTTGTGTCCTGGGGCGAGTCACCTGCAGCTTCCTCACCTGAACATGGGGACCAGGTGACAAGTGTATTTTGAAAGGATCACCAGTCCTGAGCACTGAGAGTTTACACATCTGTGGTCAGTGATGTCCACTGTGCACCAAAATGTTTTACTCCAAAGGACTTGTATACCTACATTTCCTCACCCCTCTAGAAAAAATGTATCTATCAAATCATGATCATTTCCCTGTATGAAATTCACCACAATGTTGAGTGACAGCTGGGCTCTTGCCCTCCAGATGAAAGTAGATGGAGAACAGGAAATTTCTCATATAAGTCACAGTGTCAATATTCCCTCAATATTCCATTATTCCAGCGCCCATGATGTAACCAAAGTGAACACACTCGTGGCTGATCTTCCATGCATTTCTCTAATATGGCATAATGCCTTCCCACTTTTTCTTTCAACTCTTTATTTTGTATTGGAGTATAGACTATCAGTTCAGTTCAAATCAGTCACTCAGTCTTATCTGACTTTTTGCAACCCCATGAACCGCAGAACATCAGGCCTCCCTTTCCATCACAAACTCCCAGAGTTTACTCAAACTCATGTCCATTGAGTCGGTGATGCCATCCAACCAGCTCATCCTCTGTTGTCCCCTTCTCCCCTTGCCTTCAATCTTTCCCAGCATCAGGGTCTTTTCAAATAAGTCAGTTCTTCACATTAGGTAGCCAAAGTATTGGAGTTTCAGGTTCAACATCAGTCCTTCCAATGAATATTCAGAACTGATTTCCTTTAGGATGGACTGGTTGAGTCTCCTGGAAGTCCAAGGCACTCTTGAGAGTCCTCTCCAATGTCACAGTTCAAAAGCATCAATACTTTGATGTTCAGCTTTCTTTATAGTTCAACTCTCACATCCATACATGACTACTGGGAAAACCATAGCCTTGATTAGGTGGACCTTTGTTGGCAAAGTAATGTCTCTGCTTTTTAATATGCTGTCTAGGTTGGTCATAAATTTTTTCCCAAGGAGTAAGCGTCTTTTAATTTCATGGTTGTAGTCACCATCTGCAGTGATTTTGGAGCCCCAGAAAAATGAAGTCTGCCCTGTTTTCACTGGTTCCCCATCTATTTGCTGTGAGGTGATGGGACCAGATGCCATGATCTTAGTTTCCTGAATGTTGAAGTGAACTGATAGTCAATCAACAATAACGTGATAGTTTCAGGTGGACGGCAAACGGACTCAGCCATGCATATACATGTATTCCTCTCTCCCAAATTCTTCTCTCATCCAGGCTGCCACTTAACACTGAGCAGCATTTCATGTGCTATACAGTAGGTCCCTGTTGGTAATCCAGCTTCACACTTTCTTTATTAATGGTGAGAAGTTTCAATCACACACACATGTCCAGAAAATAGTATTATAAACCCACAGACCATTGTACAGCTACAATCATTATCACCATATGGAGACTATTCTTAATACATATTCTCCCTTTTGGTTCTTTTGGAGCTAGTCGGTGGCATTGTGCCAATTAATCTAAAGATATTCAGTAACAATATGTAATTATTTACAGTATCACCCTGTCACTGTGATACTTAATAACATTGGTAATAATGCCCTGGAAAGAAGGATATCAAAGGGCCTTTTCACATTCGCACCTCTGCACCCCGACCATCTCTATTGCAAACAAATTGGTGGGTTTCAGTTGCTCACCTTGTAGACCAAACAGTGATGACCATCCTCTATTTGACTGAGGTCCTCCCATCTCTGCAGCCCTGGGGCCTGACTTCTGCCTGCAGTCTGCATACATGGGTCCCTGCAAGGCCAAAGGAATCAGATATATCTACAACACCAAGTCTGAGATCTTCAAGTCCTTTGCTTCAAAGCAAAGAAGAACAATGTCAAGATGGGGGAGGACTGTTCCAGATCCACAGTGGGGCTATCAGGCCCTGGACTAAGACAGGTAGAGGATGGGCTGGGGAAAGATGCGGAGCTCAAGAGAGCACACCCTCCTCACAAACCCACAGTGTCTTTGTCTTTGGGGCATCCCAGGGGAAATGGCTGAAGTGTCCTTTGAAACCATGGACTGAGCATGTCCTCCACGAGCCAGCATGGCATAGGTCACACCTAGAAGGCCCATCATGACAATCTGAGACTACTCCCATGCTCCCCTTTCTCAGATGGGAACATTAAGTCAGTCACCGTACACAGAATCACCTCACACCCTACAGAACATCTATATTGCTCCTGAATGCCCCATCTGGGCTAGAGAATTTGCTGCCTTCTTGGAGCCATGCTGGCCCTGGAAAGACAGTGGTTTGCTCCTTTCTGGGATGGTCTAGGACCTGTCCAGTTACTCCACGTCGAGGTCTGGGTCTTCAGAGGTATTAATTAACAAGCTCCTTTCCTTTTGCTTCCCTGGGGGCTCGGATGGTAGAAGCATCTGCTCGCAATGCAGGAGACCCAGGTTCAATCCTGGGGTCAGGAAGATCCCCTGGAGAAGGAAATGGCAATCCACTTCAGTATTCTTGCCTGGAAAATTCCATGGATGAAGGAACCTCATAGGCTACAGTCTATGAAGTTGGAAAGAGTCGGACACAACTGAGTGACTTCACTTTCACTTTTCCTTTTACAGAGGACCTGCCAACTGTGGTCCCTTGAGATGCTGAAGGACAAGGAGGATCCACACATAGCTGGACCCTGTCTGCTTCTGAAAATGTTCTGCCTTCTCTTGCTTCTCAACTCTAACCTCATCCACAGAAATCTGCCGCTTTCATTCCCCCCATGGGGCTACTTGCTTTAGTTCTGTCTCATCCACTTGGCCCTAGGCACCATGAGACCAAGTCTTCTCTTTATCCCTAAAACTTCTCACAGCTGCTGGCACAAAGGATACAGTCAGTCCATAAATTTTGGGGAAGGAAGGAAGGAGAAAAGCTCCATGTGACGGGAGTGACTGTGGACCCTGGGATTAAATCCAGGATCTTGTCCTAATCTTCCTCACTGCATCCTCACCTTCATCCTCCACCCCACCATCACCTCCAGAACCTTCTGGAACCTGAGTGCCTGGACCCTTCCCCTCCTCCCTCAGCTGAAACTGCTGGGACCCACCTCCTTTTCTTGATAATATGATTTGACACTCATGAAGTCATGTTCAATATCTTCAATGCTAATAACAGACTAGTTCGCCTGTTGTTTGTATTAGTAACATTAACAGAAATGGGACACACAACTAACACTTTCATACGTGTCTTCCTTCTGATTTTCAGCTTTTTTTCTTTCAACAAGAAACTTTTCCTTAGGTGAACTTTGTTTCTTCATGTCTAAAATAAGAATGTGTGTGCAGACACTAGGCTGTGTCTGACGCTACCAAATCCACAGACTGTAGCCAGCCAGGCTCCTCCGGCCACGGGATTTTACAGGCAAGAATACTGGAGTGGGTTGCCATTTCCTTCTCCAGGTGATCTTCCAAACCCATGGATCAAACCTGTGTCTCTTGCATTGCAGGTGGATTATTTACCACTGAGCTGCCAGGAAAGACCTAAAATCAGAATAGTGTTACTTAACTCATAAGACTGTGAAATAAGAACAAGTTACCTTTTCCTGAGGGCTTCCCTGGTGGCTCAGTGGTAAGGAACCTGCCTTCCAATGCAGGAGACGTGGGTTCAATCACTGGGAGGGGAGGATCCCCTGGAGAAAGAAGTGCAACCCACTCCAGTATTCTTGCCTGGAGAATCCCATGGACAGAGGAGCCCGACAAGTTACAGTCCACAGGGTTTCAAGGAGTCAGACATGACAGAACAGCTAAAAAGAAACTAATACCTTTTCCTGAACACTTACTGTGAGCCCAGCCCATAGGTCGCAATGTTAAATGCCCCTGGACCAGGTGAGTAATATGGCTGGACATATTTGAAGTGGGGGTCAAGGTTGGAAGGACAATAAGGAATGGCAGGGATTATGGAAAGTGGAGAGAACGCTCCCCTCCTGAGAAGAGAGCAGCTCTCCTTAGCTTACTTCACGGCTTTCAGAACGTGGTCCCTTGAGCATCATCCTCAGCCCCGGAAACCTTGTAGATGCAGACTCAGGTCCCAACTATGTCTTACGAAATCAAACCTCAGAAAGTGGAGGTCTCAGATCTGTGTTTCAACACATGTCTAATGGATTCTGAAGCTCACTCAGAGTTGAGACCCACTGCTCCCTGCTGACTTAGACGGTAAAGGTGGTTTCTCAATGCAAGAAACATGGGTTCAATCCCTGGATTGAGAAGATCACCTGGAGAAGGGAATGTTTACCCACTCCAGTATTCTTGCCTGGAAAATCCCATGTAACAGAAGACTTCAGTTCAGTTCAGTTGCTCAGTCGTGTATGACTCTTTGCGACCCCATGAATCACAGCAAGCCAGGTCTCCCTGTCCGTCACCAACCTCCTGAGTCCACCAAAACCCATGGCCATCAAGTCGATGATGCCATCCAGCCATCTCATCCTCTGTTGTCCCCTTCTCTTCTTGCCCTCAATCTTTCCCAGAATCAGGGCTTTTTCCAATGAGTCAGCTCTTCACATCTCGTGGCCAAAGTATTGCAGTTTCAGCTTCAACATCAGTCCTTCCAATGAACACCCAGGACTGATCTCCTTTATGATGGACTGGGTAGCATCTCCTTGCAGTCCAAGGGACCCTCAAGAGTCTTCTCCAACAAACACAGTTCAAAAGCATCAATTCTTCGGCCTTCAGCTTTCTTCACCATCCAACTCTCACATCCATACATGACCACTAGAAAAACCATAGCCTTGACTATACAGATCTTAGTTCACAAGTAATATCTCTATTTTTTAATATGCTGTCTAGGTTGGTCATAATATTCCTTCCAAGGAGTAAGCATCTTTTCATGGCTGCAATTACCATCTGAAGTGATTTTGGAGCCCAGAAAAATAAAGTCAGCCAGTGTTTCCACTGTTTCCACATCTATTTGCCATAAAGTGATGGCACTGGATGCCATGATCTTCGTTTTCTGAATGTTGAGCTTTAAGCCAACTTTTTCACTCTCCTCTTTCACTTTAATCAATAGGCTCTTTAGTTCTTCTTCACTTTCTGCCATAAGGGTGGTGTCATCTGCATATCTGAGGTTATTGGTATTTCTCCCGGCAATCTTGATTCCAGCTTGTGCTTCTTCCAACCCAGTGTTTCTCATGATGTATTCTGCATATAAGTTAAATAAGCAGGGTAACAATATACAGCCTTGACATTCTCCTTTTCCTATTTGGAACCAGTCTGTTGTTTCATCTGCAGTTCTAACTGCTGCTTCCTGATCTGCATACAGGTTTCTCAAGAGGCAAATCAGGTGGTCTGGTGTGCCCATCTCTTTCAGAATTCTCACAGTTTATTGTGATCCACACAATCAAAGGCTTTGGCATAGTCAATAAAGCAGAAATAGATGTTTTCATGGAACTTTCTTGCTTTTTGGATGATCCAGTGGATGTTGGCAATTTGATCTCTGGTTCCTTTGTCTTTTCTAAAACCAGCTTGAACATCTGGAACTTTATGGTTCACATATTGCTGAAGCCTGGCTTGGAGAATTTTAAGTATTTCTTTACTAGCATGTGAGATGAGTGCAATTGTGCGGGAGTTTGAGCATTCTTTGGCATTGCCTTTCTTTGGGATTGGAATGAAAACTGACCTTTTCCAGTCCTGTGGCCACCGCTGAGTTGTCCATATTTGCTAGCATATTGAGTGCAGCACTTTCACAGCGTCATCTTTCAGGATTTGAAATAGCTCAACTGGAATTCCATCACCTCCACTAGCTTTGTTTGTAGGGATGCTTCCTAAGGCCCACTCAACTTCACATTCCAGGATGTCTGGCTCTAGGTGAGTGATCACACCATTCATGATTATCTGGGTCATGAAGATCTTTTTTGTACAATTCTTCTGTGTATTCTTGCCATATCTTCTGCTTCTGTTTTGGTCCATATCATTTCTGTCCTTTACTGAGCCCATCTTTGCATGAAATGTTCCCTTGGTATCTCTAATCATCTTGAAGAGATCTCTAGTCTTTCCCATTCTATTGTTTTCCTCTATTTCTTTGCATTGATCACTGAGGAAGTCTTTCTTATCTTTCCTTGCTATTCTTTGGAACTCTGCATTCAAATGGGTATATCTTTCCTTTTCTCCTTTGCTTTTCGCTTCCTGTCTTTTCACAGCTATTTGTCAGGCCTCCTCAGACAGCCACTTAACTTTTTTGCATTTCTTTTTCTTGGGGATGCTCTTGATTCCTGTCTCCTGTACAGTGTCATGAACCTCCATCCATAGTTCACCAGGCATTCTGTCTATCAGATCTAGTCCTTTAAATCTATTTCTCACTTCCACTGTATGGTCATAAGGGATTTGACTTAGGTCATACCTGAATGGTCTAGTGGTTTTGCCTACTTTTTTCAATTTCAGTCTGAATTTGGCAATAAAGAGTTCATGATCTGAGCCACAGTCAGCTCCCAGTCTTCTTTTTGCTGACTGTATAGAGCTTCTCTTTCTTTGGCTGCAAAGAATATAATCAATCTGATTTCAGAGTCGATCATCTGGTGATGTCCATGTGTAGAGTCATCTCTTCTGTTGTTGGAAGAGGGTGTTTGCTATGACCGGTGCGTTTTCTTGGCAGAACTCTATTAGCCTTTGCCTCCAAGGCCAAATTTGCCTGTCACTCCAGTTGTTTCTTGACTTCCTACGACAGAAGAGGGCTCTTGTTAAATGGCAAGACTGTGTTACCAGATCACTTATTTTTCCAACAATGTGAGAAGTTCATTTTCTATAAAACTTCCCACTGTTGAATCCCAGAATTGTTTCACGATTGTAGAAAGCACTATGAGGGTTCCTAATGCTTGTATGCTAGCTGGATTTCCAACCTCTGGTCTCTGCTTTTCCTTTCAATCATGAAAATTATCTTAACAAAAACAGTACTCACAACATTATTTTAAGAGTGCAAACTAGGGCTGGGCCAGGAACCGGAGCCATTACTGCAGGAAAAAGTCCCGCAGAGCTGAGCGTCAAGATGTGTGACTTCACCGAGGATCAGACGGCAGAGTTCAAGGAGGCCTTCCAGCTGTTTGACCGAACGGGGGATGGCAAGATCCTGTATAGTCAGTGTGGGGACGTGATGAGGGCCCTGGGCCAGAATCCCACCAACGCCGAGGTGCTCAAAGTCCTGGGGAACCCCAAGAGTGATGAGATGAACGTGAAGGTACTGGACTTTGAGCACTTCCCGCCCATGCTGCAGACTGCAGCCAAGAACAAGGGCCAGGGCACCTACGAGGACTATGTCGAAGGCCTTCGGGTCTTTGACAAGGAAGGGAACGGCACCGTCACGGGTGCTGAGATCCAGCACGTTCTCGTCACACTGGGTGAGAAGATGACAGAGGAAGAAGTAGAGATGCTGGTGGCAGGGCATGAGGACAGCAATGGTTGTATCAACTATGAAGAGGTCGTCCGCATGGTGCTGAATGGCTGAGGATATTCCCAGCGTGCGCGGACACTGCACCTTCCTGGTGGGAGACTGTGTATGTAGCCTGGAGGCCTCCTAGGTTCTCTTGTCACTGTATTTTCCCCCAGATTATCTCTCTTGGATGATGCCTGCCATCAGCATTCACCAAATAAACTTGTTCTCTGCTCAAAGAAAAAAAAAAAGAGTGCAAACTACTTACTTCCAAAAGCCAGGTGCTGTTTCATCATGTAGCCTGAAATTGACCATCCATGACTCAGATATGAATGGTGCTCATAGGACAAAGCCTCCGAAAAATCTAAGTATCTGCAGGCCCAGTGAACATCCCATCCTTTCAGGATGTGGCCTTAAGTATCATGGAATTCAAATGTTTCACTTTTTTGAGGGAAAAAATGAGCATTAGGGGGCAGACATATGACCTGATATCAGAGTTTTGTGTTCTCTGGTCTTTATCCAGATACAAACTCTGTGATTTTCCTGCCTTGTGATTTCTCTGAAGATGCCCCCAGGAACTGGGGAGGTTTCTAATCAGAGATCTCAGTCATTCATGAGCAAAGAGGAGGGAGGAGCAGGGGGGCACCAGCCCATGAGAGGGCTTCTGATCCAGGGGTGGGGGTGGGGGCTCTAACCTGGATCAAACTGAGGAGGACCAAGACAGGAGGACACTGGGAGAGAAAGACAGATGAGAGAGGAGGGGAGAGAAGAGAGGAGTTTGTGCTCTTAGGGGGAGTCTCTGCAGCTCCCTGGTCCCAGGTGGACAGACTGAGGCAGGAAGAATGGAAGGGTCAGAGGGCCTCCTAACTGGAAGTCATAGTTGTGCCATCTGCAAGTTGTGAGTTATGAGGAAGTCTCTTAACCTCTCTGAGCCTTTGCTTTCTCCTTGACACAGTGCGATGAGAATCCAGATGCTGTAAGATTGACATGAGGCTAAATGAAATGGTACAAATGAGCTATCTCAGGAGAGAGGAGACCCTCCACTCACTGTGGCTGGTTTTGTGAGTAACTGGCTATCGATGCCATTCTATCCTAGGGTAATCAAGACTGGGAGTTCCTTTCCTTGTCAACGGTACTACACGGTTTTGTGCTGTGCTAAGTAGCTTCCATCGCATCTGACTCTATGGACTGTAGCCCACCGGGCTCCTCTCCCCATGGGGGATTCTCTAGGCAAGAGTACTGGAGTGGGTTGCCATGCCCTTCTCCAGGGGATCTTCCCAACCCAGGGAGTAAACCTGCATCTCCTGTGTCTCCTCCTGCATCAGCAGACAGGTTCTTAACCTCTAGCACCACCTGGGAAGTTACATGGTTGTAACTGCAAGTAAATATACAAGAAGGGATTGTGGGTGAGGTCGAACAGTGGCAGATTTTATTCTCCTGGGCTCCAAAACCACTGCAGGCAGTGATTGCAGCCATGAAATTAGAAGACACTTGCTCCGTGGAAGAAAAGTTATGACCAGCCTAGACAGCATGTTAAAAAGAAGAGACATAACATCGCTGACAAAGGCCCATAGAGTCAAAGCGATGGTTTTTCCAGTAGTCATGTATGGATATGAGAGTTGGACCAAAAAGAAGGCTGAGCACCAAAGAATTTATGCTTTTGTACTGTAGTCATGGAGAAGACTCTTGAGAGTCTCTTAGACAGCAAGGAGGTCAAACCAATCCATAAAGAAACCAACTCTGAATATTCACTGGAAGGACTGATGCTGAAGCTGAAGCTCCAATACTTTGGCCACCTGATGCGGAGACAACTCTTTGGAAGAAAAGAGCCTGATGCTGTGAAAGACTGAGGAGAGGAGGAGAAGCGGGCAATGGAGGATGAGATGGTTGGAAGGCATCACCGATTCAATGAACATGAGTTTGAACAAACTCTGAGAGACAGTGAAGGACAGGGAAGCCTGGGGTGCTGCAGCCATGGGCTCACAGAGTCAGACACAACTGAGTGACCAAACAGCAACAACATCCGTGATGTGTGCACACTCCTTCACAGCTTACAATGCAGCAGACTCCAGAGTCAGATCCCTGGGTCCCAATCCCCTCTCTACAAGCTATGACCTGAGCAAATTACTTAATTTCCTGTTATCTCAGGAACCTCCTCAGTCACATGAGGATATATCAACAGTTTTTCACCCTTACTTTAAAGATTTGTGAGGATTTCATGGGTTTTATGTGTTAGCTGCTTAGGATAATGCCTACCACAATGAAAACTCTAAGTTTTACCTGGAGTAATTACTCATTACTGTTATTATTAATACTACAAAGGCCTTAGACTTCTCAGGGAGAAGGAATACATGCCTATTGCCTCCATTGCTTCCACGGCAACCACATGATGTGGGCAGCACGGATCTCATCTGATACCTGAGGACGTGGGACTCTGGGAGATTTAAATCCTCGGGAACAAAGTCAGGAAAACACAGAGCTGATGCCCAAACCAAGGTTTTATGGTCCCATCGCCTCTGAGGGGGAGCAGGAGGAAGGAGGTGGTTACCAGTCCTCTTCTGAGGTCCCCTGAAATCCACGCAGGCAGACAGCTCTCCTGTTGGTGAAACCAGATGAGGGCGGAGGGGTGCTCATCCTCTGGAGACACGTTTGTCTCTGCTTCCCTTCTGGCCACACCCTTACTTTTTTTTCTACCCAAAACGTCAGAGTTTGTGCCCCCGATACAGATGCTCTTTCCTTGACTCACCACCTGTCTGGACCAGCGCCAGGTGAAGAGCTTGTGTGGGTCCAGTAGAGATGCTGCCAGAATGGTTGCCGGAAGCTTACCTGGGTCTCACATGTCTTCCTAAGTAGGTACAGTTGAGGCAGGTGGGCAAAGAGGCCCAGATGTGAAGACACCTGCAGGAGGCTGCAAAGGGGACATGAGCTAACACAGTGTTGCTCAATTATCCACCTTTGATTTGCTTTCACCCACAGAATGACTATCCATCGCTTGCTATGCACTGCTCTAAGAGCTGTGATGCTCCCTGAATGGCCATATTGAACAAAATTCCAGCTTTGGTATCACACCTTGTGTTTCTACAAGAGCACCAGGCATAGTCAAGTTTGAGAATCAACGTTACTGGGCATTCGGCCCCAGTAGGCAGAAGCAAGACCATGAGAGGTGGGGAGATTACACACTGTACAAGACTGACCCCTGATCATTCCCTTCCTCATTCCTCTCCTTGTTGGCCGTTCTGACCCCTCAGCTGGCATGCAAAAAGCTCAACAGGCCTCTGGCATTCCTTTGAAGCCCTTTTGCAAGGCCGCAAAGATGAGCCAGCTCTGCCTCTCCACAGCCCTTCTTGTGTTTCTGGGCACCTGGTGGGTGAAGCCAGGAACCAGTGCCAGGGGAAGCCCTGGCTCCCCTCTCCTCTACAGGCTAGCAGCTGATGAGGGGGGCCCATGGAAGGTGCTGAGGTACAGGCATGGGGTGGGGGCCACAAAACCCCTCTGCATTTCTTCCAGTAAACTGAGCAGTTTTCACTTCAGGGAAATTCCTCCACTCTCAAGAGGTATCATTATGAGTTCTACTTTGTAAAAGATATGTCCCACCTGATTCTACCAGATTAGGGACCTCATAAATGAGACCCTATTCCTGATCCCTGCCTTGACCTTAATCCTACTGTAGCGTCATAGCAAAATCCAAATTTGACCCCTATCTCCTTCCATGCCCCAGGCTCCCTGAAACACTTGGAATTTTCTGTATATTCTCAATCATGAGATGAATGAAGGATGGGATCTGAGATAGTGTCAAGATGGGACTGGACTTCAGATCATGCAGTCCAGTCAGGTGATTAGAGGGTTAGAAATATCAAGCCCTGTCCATATGGGGACAGGAGAGGGTACTGATAGACTCTTTCAGACACCAATGGCCAAAGAGTCAACCAAATTGTCTGTGTCCAACCCTCAATTAAAACCCATGAACATCATGTCAATGTATGGCAAAACCAACACAATAATGTAAAGAGAAAAGTCTTTCTTGAAATTGTTACAATAAAAAAAATTAAAACCCATGAACATTGGGTTCAGAGAGCTTCAGAGAAGGTGATACCATCAAGGGAATGTTAGGGGGAAACATCCCTTAGCCCATCCCTGAGAGGGCTTGGAGTCTCATCATCCTCTACTCCCCATTTACCATAAGTTTTCCACCTCCTTGTCCCTGAGTTTTATGCTTTACATCAACCGGGGACAGTAAATAAAGGACTTTCCTGAGTGCTGTGAGTGGTTCTAATAAGTTATTGAACCTTAGAGATGAATCTTTGAAGCTCTCAGTTTACTGCCAGGTGGTAACACGTGTAAGTGACCTCAGGATCTGTGATCAACACTTGCAGTGTTGGCCATCCTCGGGGAGGGAGCCCTCACCCTGTGGAGTCTGGGTCCCCTCTGCAGATTTAGTGTCAGAAGTGGATTGACTCCTGGATGCCCAGTGGGTGTTGGGGAACTGGTTTCTGTTGGTAGAGACCCAACATGTTTGGAGTCAGGGACAACACCCAGACTCACTCTTCCCTATCATTTGTGTAAAGCATGAGGGTCAAGGCTCTGAAATTCTCTGCATTTTCAGAATTCCTGGCAGAATCATGTACTTGATTAAATGTACTATGACTTGTCCTGATCCTACCACTGACATGCTTTCTGTCCTGGGCAAGTCATCTGCATTTTCCTCTCCTGAACAGGGGCACCAGGTGACATGAGTTTTTTGAAAGGATCACCAGTCATGAGTATAAAGAGTTTGACACTCATGGTCAATGATGTCCAGTTTCCACCACAATGTTTTAGTCCAAAAGAATTGTCTACATATATTTCCTCATCAGCCCTCCAAAAAAATTTGTCTGTCAAATAATGATGACTTCTCTGTTATGAAATTAATCAGGACATTGAGTGACAATCTTACCTTCAGAGACCACTGTGGGAAGAGCAGGCAATGCAGTACCTCCGGGAGTTTGCTCAAGGTGCAAAGACTGTTCTTTCCAAACTGGTAAAATACCAGTCAGAGCTCATTGCACCTCATCTCGTTGTCCTGTCAGATAATTATTTCATTTTCCTATTGGGATATATGGTGTTAGAGGAGACTCATAATTATATGGACAGGTAAAAGAAAGTGAAAGTGTTAATGGCACAGTCGTGTCTGACTCTTTGTGACTTCATGGGCTATAGCCTACCAGCGTCTTCTATCCAGGGAATTCTCCAGGCAAAAATACTGGAATGGGTAGCCATTTCCTTCTCCAGGAGATCTTCCTGACCCAGGGATTGAACCCAGGTCTCTTACATTGCAGATAATCTTTACCGTTGAGCCATGGAGGAAGAGATAGATAGATAGATAGATAGATAGATAGATATACACATATACACACAAGTATATTTAGAGAGACAGGTTTCATCATATTTATATATACATAAATGCAGGTATATATAGAGAGACAGGTTTCATCACCAAATAGAATATAAGAAATACTATTATATCCAGAGTTTTCAATGATGGTGCATTAGAAATAAGGATGACATGGGAGATTCGTTTACGTGACAAATACTTATCAAATACTTAGAATTTCTGTCCCAGAAGGCATATTTCTTGGTGTAGGAAAACAGCTGTAGACAAAATATAGACAAATAATACGCCTTCTGAGAGGCTGACAGGCAGTGAAGACGGGAAAATCCCATGGCAGATAGTGATGAGTGTTGTGAAGACAGAAAGTGATGGGGATTCAGGAGACTGTAGAAGGTCAGGGAAACACTCTGGAATAAGGAGGCCTTGAGCAGAGGCTGCCGAAAATGAGCCTGGTCTGTCTGAGCAGCAGCCAGGACCAGGGTGGCTGGAGCTGAGTGGGTGAGGGGAGGGGAGTGGAAGGGGATGAGGCGGAGAGGCCGTGGGGGCAGGGCGTGAGGAGCCTTGTAGCACTTTATAAGAGTCCAAATTTGACTCTGGGAGAGCTGGGGAGTCAGTGAGGGACTGGTCATGGAAGCCAGGTGATAGGACTCAAGCTTGAAGAGGATCCCTGAGGCTGCAGAGCGGAGAGTGGCCTCTAGGGGGCGAAGGGCAGAGAATGAGGCCCCGGGGCGGGCTGCTGCAGCCGTCCCGGGAGCCATGCGCTGTTCCCTGGGTAGATCTCAGTTTTTGAGATCACAGATGACTTGCTCTGTTGAGGTTTGTGTGGAGGCTTCGTCCCAAATGACGGTTCATTCAATCTTTAGACATTTGTGATGGATTCACCCCCCACCCCTCACCCCTCCCTGAGGTGCGGGGGCAGGGAAAGGGGAAAGACGGACATGAAAATTCCATTCCCCCAATCAAGTGCTGGTTACCCTGACAACCCACTCCGTCCTTGGTTTAGGCTGAGAGTTTACTAGCCCCCTCCCTCACATGACAAAAGCCTCCTCGTTTCTCTCGTCTCTCAGGAAACTCCAGCAGTGTTAGGAGCTCTGTGCCAGGAATAGGAAGAAGACCGAATTGATATCTCTTTACAGTGACAGCATCAGTATTCCTTCAGTATTCCACAATTCCAGGGCTCACGCTATGACCAAAGTGAACACACTGGGTTACAGCGCAGGAGGACGTCGGCTTCCCCAGCGAAGTTCCTGCCTGGACCAGTGTCTGACAGACAGTAAGTGTCCGTCCAGCGGAGAAGCTGTGGCAGCGGTTTGCAGGAAGGTGACCGGTCATCTGAGCTAGGGGAGGGGGGTCAGGCCACTGAGGTCCGCTGCGATGACACCCGCGGGAGGCTGAAAAGGAGGACGTGGGCTCCCACACTGCTGCTCACCTGTGGGGCCTGTGATGTGTCTCATCCGCTCACTGACCGTCCATCACATGCCATGCACTGCTCTAGGTCCTGGGACGCTCCCTGAGGGAACATATTGGAATCACGATCTGTGTTTGCAGGAGACCCTCAGGTAGAGTCAAATCTGAGAAATACTTTTACTGAACTTTAGGCCCCTGCAGAGAGAAGCCAGAGGCATAGTTTTGTAAGGAGATTATGCAATAACCAGGACTGACACAGCTCCTCCTCTTCCTCACTCCCCTCCTCATCACCTGATCCCACCACTCAGCCAGTACATTAAAAGCTCAGCCTGTCCATCCCCAGCATCCTCAGGAGCCCTCCTGCAAGGCCACCAAGATGAGCCGGCTCTGCCTCTCCGCAGCCCTTCTCTTCCTCCTGGTTATCCTGGTGGACAGCACCCCGGTGAATATCCACCGTATCCAGGATGAAGGTAGGTCCAGCCTCACCTCTCCTCTACAGACTTGAGGGAAATGATGGAAGTCCGTGGTGTGGGGTAGGTGCTGCCAATTCTTTCTGGATTTCTCCTGTCATGTTAGGCAGGATTTTTGTTTGTTTGGGTTTGCTGCCTTGGACTTCCTGGCTATGCGATGACATTGTCTAGTTACAAGGGCTACTCTGGTTTCAGTGTGTGGGCTTCTCATTGTGGTGGCTTCTCTTGTTGCAGAGCAGGGGCTTGAGGCATCTGGGCTCAGTAGCTGTGGTTCACCTGCTTAGTTGCAATGAGGCCTGTGGAATCTCTCCAAACCAGGGATCAATCCTTGTTCCCTGCATTGGTGGGTAGATTCTTAACTACTGGACCACCAGGGAAGGCTGAAATTGCAAGCTTTGAACTCCACTGACATTATGATTCTCGTGAGGAAATATATTAAATATATATATATATACATCCCACCTAAATCTACCAGATTAGGAATCCCATTTGTGAGACTCCCTATTCCTGGTCCCTGCCTTGTCCCTGAACTTCACTATAGTGTAGTAATAAAAAGATCCATATTTGATCCTTCTCATGACATGGCCAAGGCCTCCTAAAACTCTTGGAATTTGCTGACTTTACAGGTCATGAGATGAGTAACTAAAGGTGACTCAAGACAGGGCTGGTATCCAAGAAACCTTAAACACTCATTTAAAGGGCACAGTTTTCATCACCTCTCACGCCAGCACCTCTGAGGATAGGGGAGGGAACCGAGAGTGAGGTTAGTCACCAATGGCAGATAACCCAACCGATATGCCTGTTTAGTGAACCCTGGAAAGAAGTACATAACTACTGGGTTCAGAGAGCTTGCAGGACGGTAGACACAGGGAGATGCTGTGGAAGCACTGTGCTCCCTAGAGCACGGGGGCTGGGTACACCTCCACTCCCCCTTTGCCCTGCACATCTCCTCCTTAGTGCTGCCTCGAGTTTTATTTTGTCTATTAATCTGGGAATAGCAAGCAAGGGTTTTCCTAGGGTCAGCTGCCCGTTCTACTCAGTAGTTGAACTTGAAGGTGGGATCATAGGGGCCCCAATTTTAGCCATTTGGTCACAAGTATGAGTGACTCAGGACCTCATGGCTGGCATCTGAACTGAGGAGAGTCTTGAGCACTCAGCCTGCAGAATCTACAGTAACTCCATGGATTTGAAACAGAAGTGAATTTCTTGTTGGGCACCCAGTGGCTGTTTGGGTATTGGTTGCTATTGGTAGAGGCACCACGTATTTGGTGTCAGGGAAAGCTAGTCTCACTTTCCCCTGTGGTCTCGGGGCTCAAGTGATGCTCCAAAAGTGGGGAGTAACAAAAGCACACAGGGCACCCAAAAACTGTTCTCAGTTATCTGTATTTTCAGAGTTCCTGGCAGAATTAGGCAGTGTATCCAATGTGTTGTACATGATAGTATCTTGTTCTGGCCCTGCCGCCCACATGCCAGGTTTCCTGGGCAACTCATCTGCGATTTTCTCATCTTAACAGGGGATATATGTTACATGGATTTCTGAACAGATTTGTTGTTTTCCTTCAGTTGCTAAGTCGTGTCCAACTCTGCGACCCCATGGACTGTGGCATACCAGGTTTCCCTGTGCTTCACCATCTCCCGGAGCTTGCTCAAACTCATGTACATTGAGTCAGTGATGCCATCCAACCATCTCATCCTCTGTCATCCCCTTCTCCTCTTGCCTTCATCAATCTTTTCCAGCATCGGGGTCTTCTCCAGTGAATCAGCTCTTGTATCAGGTGGCCACAGTACTGGAGCTTCAGCTTCTGCATCAGCTTTTCCTATGAATATTCAGGGTTGATTTCCTTTAGGATTGACTGGTTTGAATAGATTGTCAGGCATGGATATAAAGAGGTGAAACACATTTCATCTCTTTGCAGGCAGTGAACTTTCTGCATTTTTTAACCGAGATGTGTTAATCTGAAAATGATTTGTCTACCTGCTGGTCTTGGGCAAGAAAGAATATTTGGGTGTCAAATAATGAGTATCCCTTTATTTATGAAAAATAACCCGAAAGACCTGGGATGAAGGGCACAGTGACTGCAGAGAAAACAACAAACACAGCCCCATGTGGCTGCCTTCTGGGGCCAAGGCCAACACAGTATTAGTAAAGTCTCCAGGCCCTTTCCCTTGTCCCCTTTTAGCTATTATTTTCTTAACATATTTGTTTCCTGCCTTGTCCACTGTTGACTATTCTTTTATTCTCCACATTTGATCCTTGCCTTGGTTCATGGCCCACGTCTCCTGAAACTCTCTGAATTTACTGTCTTTCATAGGTCTGAAGACAAGCCATAGACTGGGACGTGAGAAGCGTTGCCCAAAAGTATTATCCGGGATGTTGAAAAGTATCAAGAACAGTGTGAAGCAAGGTTTGAACTTCCTGCATTTCTGGGGAGAGGAGAGGACATAGATTGAGAACTGTCACCATCGACCAATGATTCAATCAGTATGCCTGTTTAGTGAAACCTCAATAAGAATCCATAAATATGGGCATTCAGGGAGCTTTTGGGGTGGTAACACATGGCCGTGATGAGAGGGTCCTGTGTTCTCTAGGACATGGAGGCTCCCCGCACCTCCACTTCCACTTTCTCCTGCACATCTCACTCACACTGCTGAGCCAAGATTTATCCTTTATGATAACATGAGATCCCTGTGAGAGTGGTCTTCCTCAGTTTGGTCATCAGATCTATTGTGTTATTGAACACCGAGGTAGGGTAATGGAACTTCCCAGTTTTAGACACTTTGTCAAATCAGGAGTGACTTGGGACTACACAGCTATCATCTGAGCTGAGGACAATTTGAGCCCTCAACATGCAGAATCTGTACTAACTCCCCTGCTTTCTTATCAGAATTAAACCGCCATGTTGGGCACCCAGTGGGTGTTTGGAGGAATTGCATGTGGACTCCAGAGACCACAGATTTGGTGTCAGGGAAACCCAGACTCACTCTCCCTGTGCTTTGGTAGCTCAGGTGAGTCCTGGGACAGAGGAGTAGTGAAAGTAGGGCACTGCATCCAGAAGTAGGGCACTGATCACTCTTACCAGTGATCAGTATTTTCAGGGTTTCTGGGAGAATAGGATAGTATATCAGATGGACAGTCACAGGGCAGTATTTTCTCCTGACCCTGACACCCACATGCCATGTGTCCTGGGGCAAATCATCTGTCGTTTCCTCATCTGAACAGCAGATACATGGCTTCTTTGAACATATTACCAGTCATAAATAGAAAGAGTTTATTCATATTTCATGGCCAATTTTGCTCATTTGCCACCAGGATATGTTCACTTGAAAAGATATTTCTACCTACTACTTTAGGGCGAGAAAGAATATTTATGTGTCACATAATGATTATCCCTCTATTATAATAATAAATCACAAAGATCTGGGACCACTGAGCAGAGCAATTGAAGGGAAAGTATGCAGCACAGCCCTTGCGTGGCTGGCTCCTGGGACAAGGCTGATATAATATTACCAAAGTCTCCAGGCCTTTTCCCTTGTCCACTTCTGACTATGATGTTATTATCCATATTTGAACCTTGTTTGGGTTCATGGTCTAAGACTCCTGAAAATTGTGGAATTTTTGTCTTTCATAGGTGCCAATTTTGTCAAAGAGGAAGCCCATTTAATAAAGAAAATGGTTAAGGCAACAAATCAAGGAAATAAAGGTTTGAACTTTCTGCTTCTACGGGGAAAGTGGAGGGCACTGAGATTGAGATCAGTCACCACTGGCCAGTGATTCAATCAGTATGCCTATTTAGTGAAACCTCATTAAAAATCCAGAATATTGGCATTCAGAGAGCTTTGGGGATGGTAACGAAAGGAGGTTATAAGAGGGTGCTCGCACATCTCCACTCCCCTTTCGCCCTACAGATCACCTCCATTTTATTCTTTCTGAGTTTTATCCTGTGCATTGACTGAGAACAATAAGAGTTTTCCTGAGTTCAGTTGCCGGTCCTACTGATCATTGTGCATGGGGGTGGGGTCACGGAAACTCTCATTTTTAATCACTTGGTCAGAAGCATGAGTGACTTGAGACCACGCGGCTGGCTTCTGAAGACAGGACAGTCTAGATCCCTCAGCCTGTGGCATCGGCCCAAGTGCCACAGATTTTGTGTCAGAAGTCAATTAACGGTGGTTCTCCCACTGGGCGCTGGGAACCAGATGGTGTTAGTGCAGGAACCACGTATTTCGCTTCAGGAGAAAACACAGACTCACCTTCCCTTGTGATTTGAGGGCTCACATGAGGCTTGGGGAGAGGTGAGTAGGGAGGGTAGGACACTGCACCCAGAAACACTTACCAGTTACCTGCATTTTCGAGTTCCCAGTAGAATCAGGCAGTGTATCAAATGGGTTGTGACCTCACAGTATCKTTTCCTGACCCTACTACCCATATGCTTGTGTCCTGGGGCAAGTCATCTGCAGTTTTCCCATCTGAACAGGGGAAACATGTTACATAATTTCTTTGAACAGATGACGAATCATGTATATCAATAGTCTATTCACATTTCATGGCCAGATTTGTCGATTTTCCACTGTGGTGTATTAATCTGAAAAAAATTTCTCTGCCTACCTGCTTTGGCCAAGTAAAAATATTTCCTTATCAAATAATGGTTATTCCTCTATTATTAAAACTAATCAAAAGATGTGGCACCAGGGAGGAGAGCAACTTCAGGGGGAGAAAGAAACACAGCCTTGAATAGTAGGCTGTGGGACCAAGGCTGATACACTATTGCTGACGTCTCCAGGCCCTTTCCCTTGTCTTTTTTTGACAATTATTACCTTATCCATGTTTGATACTTATCCTGTTTCATGGACCAGGGCTCCTGAAACTCTTGAAATTTACTTTCCTTCATAGGTCAACATATAGTTTCCAAAGAAAAACAGAAGGACACTCCAGTAGAGGAGTTCCCAACACTCCATACTCAAAACTTACTCCACGAAAAGAATAAAGGTTTGTATTTTCTGCACCTCTGCGGGGAGGAAAGGGCACTCAGACTGAGATCAGCGACCACTGGACAATGGCCAGTGGCCAGTGATTCAACCAATAAGCCTATTTCTTGAAACCTCAAAAAATGTAAAAATATTAAAGTTCAGAGTTTCCTGGGTGGTGAACACAAGTACGTGATGTAAGGGTGCTGTGCTCACGGGGGCGTGGAGGCTCCACACACCTCCACTCCCCCTTTGCCCTACACGTCTCCTCCATTTCACTGTTTGTGAATTTTTCATGTTTATTCATCTGAGAACAGTTAGTAAGGCTTTTCCTAAGTTTTGTCATCAGTTCCATTCAGTTACTAAACTTGGACATGAGATCATGGAACCTCCACATTTTAGTCATTTGGTCACAAGTGTAAGTAACAAGGGAACACGTGACTGGCTAAATTGAGAACAGTCTTGAGCCCTCAGCCTGTGGGATCTGCGCTAACAGCACGGATTTCATATCTGGGGAGCTGGTTGATGTTGGTAGAGACACCACACATTCGCTCTCAGGTGTGGTGAGAGCGAATTATCCTAAGCTCACTCTGCCTTGTGACATGGAGCCTTAGATGAAGCTTGGAACAGGGAAGTAATAGAAGTAGGACACTTTATCTAGAAACTCTCAAGTATGCTGTACCTTCCAAACTCCAGGTAGAATCAGGTATTGTAATTGATGGGTTGTGACATCATAGTTACTTGTCCTGATCCTGCCACCCACATGCTTGTGTCCTGGGGCAAGTTATCTGCAGTTTCCTCATTTGAACAGGGGAAAATGTTACGTGAGTTCTCTAAACAGTTTACCAGTCTTGAATATAAAGACTTTGTTCACATATCATGACCAACTTTGCCCATTTTCCACCGATGCATTAACCTGAAGAACTTTATCCTGGCAAGAAAACATACTGAGGGCTCAAATAATAATTATGCCTCTATTATTAAAATAAGCAGAAAGATGTGGGACAATTGAGCAGATCAATTTCAGGAGTGCAAAAACACAGCCATTGTATGGTTTGTCTCGTGGGATCTAGGCTGAGAAAATATGAGCAAAGTCTCCAGGCCCTTTCATTTGTCCTCTTTTGACTATTATTTTAGTATTCACATATTTGATCCTCTTCCTGGTTCACGGTCCAGGCATCCTGAGACTCTTGGAACTTACTTTGTTTGATAGATCATGAGACCACTCAGGGAAAGCAACCCAGGAAACTTCAGGTACTGGGTTGTCTGCCAAAAAACTCAAACACCCATTTAGAGATTGGAAATTTTACCACTTTCTTGCCAGCCCCTCTGGGGAGAGGGGCAGGCTCTGAGATCAAGATCAATCAGCAATGGCCGCTAATTCAGTCAAAGTGTCTATCTATTGAAAACCTGCATAAAAATCCACAAATATTTGGGTTCAGAGGTTTCAGAGTTAACGATTACCAAGATAGACTATTTTATTATGCTCTCAGGAGACTGAATGTTAGAGGCAGATTGACCTTTATGTTGATGTGCCCCATCATCAAGGTGATTTTGTATTAAAAGGAAATCAATTATACCCATTCTAATTGATGACTTTGCACTTGCAGAGAGAATGAAAATGGAAGTTAGTAAGTCCCTATAAAGCACTGTTCTTTGGGATGGGGACACAGCTATCAAACAAATATGGCAAAATAATTTGCCTTCTTGGAGTGTGACAGAAAAATAGCAAAGGGAAGAAATCCTAAGGTAGGTTATCAGTTTCTTGAAGGTAGAGAGCGAGGCAGAGAATGGATGTTGTGCTTTTTCTCTACAGGGTCAAGAAAACCCTGTGATAAGGAGGCATTGAGTAGAACTGCAGAAGTAACGTGTCTGGTTGTGTCTGAGCAGCAGAAGGGACCAGGGTAGCTGGATATGAGAGGGTTTATATGAGGGAAAAGGAGTGGAAGGGGATGAGGCATAGAAGCCAGGGTGCAGGTCATCAGGACACTTGGAGGACTTTTTAAGAATCAGAATTTGACTCTCAGAGAAAAAGGAACTCACTGAGGGATTGGCTGAGATGGAGCCATGCGAAAGGACAGAAAAATAACAGAATCCCTGAGGCTGCAGTGCAGAGAGTGGCCTCGAGGAGATAAAGAGCAGAGACAGAGCCCCAGTGAGCAGGATGCTGCAGTGTTATTCCCTGGGTGGATCCCGGGTCTCTCGAATAACATAAATGTCTTGCTCTGTTGAAGTTTCTGTGGAGGCTTCATTACCTAGTCATGATGCAGTAAGTCATTAGCCACTGAAGACTGTCCAACAGACAGCTCCACTACCCTCCCTGCAGTTGAGCCAAGGAGAGGAGCACTGGATAGAAGCCCAGGGGAGGGGAGGGATGAAAGTGCCCACCCTCCTACAGGCAGTCCTTTGCTGTGCAGTCAGAGCCCGTTCTGGGCTCATTGAGGTCTTTCCAAACTCAACCACTTCACATACCAAAAGACGCTTTTATTGTTCTCATCACAAAAGAAATACCAAGATTTTTAGGAACAGTATCAGGAAAACGATGAAAAACCATCATTGTTCCACATATTTCTCTTTATATACACAATATATAGAATCAATATTCATTTATAGAATCCCCATGAGGGAACTGAAGTAAACATAGTGTTATGTTTTCTTCATGCCTTTTTCCATTATAGCATGATTCCTTCACAATTTTAAAGATGGAAAGCTTTTACCATACACATAACACAGAGAATATTAATAGTATTATAAAACTCAGGGATCCTGACTCAGTAATTATTGACATACAAGGAATATGTTTTACCTTTGTCCTTTTGCTTTGAAGAGTTGTGGAGTTTTTGTTTTTTTCTCTTTTGAGCAATTATGTATTTATTTGAGTGGGCTGGTTAAGTTGTGGGTCCCAGGCTCAGTGGTTATGGCCTGTCAACTTAGTACCTACAGCATTTGGGACTTCAGTTCCCTGACAAGGGATTGAACCTTGGACTCATGCATTGGAAGGTAGATTCTTAACCACGGGATCACCAGGGAAGTCCTATAGAAGTTTTAAGGCTATTCAAAGGCATTATACCAAATTTTCTTCAAAAACTTCATGAGGAGATATACATTTGTGCATGATTACTATATCATGTCACCCCCAGCAACATTCATGATTCTGTCCAAAAAAAGAAGTTTTCAAATGGGCTTTTCAGTTAGACCATCCTCTACAACCCTAACATTCTCTATTCCAAACAAACTGGTGGTTTTAGTATGGAGCTGTGATGACCATCTTCACAACTGACGTTTGCCCCTCTCATTCCAGCAGATTCTAGGCCTGCCTTCTGCCTGGAGCCTAAAGTAGTAGGTCACGGCAAGGGCTTGATGCCCAGGTACTTCTACAACGCCCAGACCAGTTACTGTGAGCCATTTACATATGGCGGCCTCGGAGGGAACAAGAACAACTTCCTCACTGAAGAGGACTGCATGAAGACCTGCTCTAAGTAGCAGGGTCCCTGCGGTAAGACAGCGGGCAGGGCCCCGTAGGAGGGGAAGGCTGGGCAAAGAGGTGGAGCTCGGGGACCACGTGCCATTCACCCTGCACGGTGTCTCCTCCTCACTGCTGCCAGGAGGAGAGGCTCGGTGTCCTGTGACACCACACCGTGAGCAAGTTCTCCAGGGAGAGAATGGCAAAGGGTCAACTCCTGATGCCTCTTTGTGATCATCCCAGCCTGATCCCATGCTCCCCTTCCTCAAATGGGAACACTGATTCAGCCACCCTCCAGGGCAGGTCTGCAGTGCTCCTGAGCGCCCCACCTTGGCTTGGAAAGTTCACTTCTTTCTTCTAGGCCGTTCGTGTCTTGAGGACTCTGGTTCTGTTTTTTTTGGAAAATCTAGGATCTGTCAAGATGACCAGTGTCCAGGTCTGGGGCTACAAATGATGGCACTTAGCAAGTTCCTTTCTTTCTGCAGAGGACACGGGAAGAGTGTCTCCCAGAAAATGTGAAGTCCGAGGAGGATCCCTGCAGGGCTAGGCCGTGGCTGCTTCTAAACTGCTCCGTCTCCTCGCAGTTCTTCTCTCCCTACCCTCCACAGCAGAGTCTGCCTATTCTCCTCCGCAGGCTGCGTGCCTTTTCCGTCTCATCCACTTGGCTCTCAGCACCATGGGTCCATGTCTTCCCTTTATCCCGAGCACTTAGCACAGTTCCTGACACCAAAGAGACAGTTCTATTTGAGGAAGGAAGGAAGGAAGGACTGTAGGAGCGCAGTCCTCATGACCAGAATAACTACAGAGCCTGTGGTTTATCACAGGATTTTTGTTTTCACCGGCATCCTCACCTTCATCCCACTGCCCACCATTACTGCTCTCTCGTGGCCAAGGTGGAATTTCCAGCATCCAGTTTTCAGCATCCATACTGAGAGAAGAGTTTGGGATAAAGAACCCCCTTAACCCCAGGATGATGTTGTATTTTCCTTTCTGTAGCTTCAAATACTGTGGGTTATATTTTAATAAATGCATATTAAAGTTAAACTGACTGGAGTGGAGCCTGTTGTTTGCAACTACAAACCTTATCCAATAAGGTCCATGGAAATAGTGGGCCTCCTCACTGTTCTGCAGAGCAATAGCCTCCTCCCATTTCCCTGTCCAGAGACTGTGCCCTACCAGGTACAGGAAGCAAACCCATTATAGCATCATTGACCTCTTAGTAGCCACACCAAGCTACACAGAAACATGCTAGACACACATCTCAACATGACAGCTTTTATTTCACTCCTCTAAGGTCAGTCAAGTTTGGAGCAGGTTGTCCTCCTGGACTCTCAGAAGGAGAATGGGCGTGAGGCTCAGTAGTCCACTTCTCTAAGAAATCCGATTCCCTGAAGTCACAGGTGGGAGGGGGCTTCTTAGTTCAGTTACAGAAAGACAACTACCCTTTAGTGCCTCAGGCTCTGTTAGCACTTTCCCTGCATTTTTCTATAATCTTCCTAAGAGTCCTTCAAGGGAGGAAAGGGAGGCATGGAGATGGCACTTAGCTGCTGCTTTCATTTCCTAACACGGCAGCTTCCCAGTCTCCCAAGTAGATCCACTTTGATGATGTTTTCTAGTTCTGCCTCTGGGAAGATGTAGGACGGAGGCACCTTGGGAAAACAGAGAGTATCTGTTTCACGACAGATGAGTAAAGTGAGGCGTGGGGACCACAGCAATGAGACAAATGAGAACACAGGGGGTGCTGGTGCTGCAACTCACTTCCTCAGAGGCTTGGGCAGATTTCTCAGCATCTCTGAGTTTTCCTTTATTCAGTTATAAAATAAGGATAACAATCTTACTTGCTAATACTTCTAGCCAGAGACCAGTAGAAACACCCCTGTTCCTAGATGAACTTCCATTCCTAGTTGAACTCATTGGGTTTATTATTCACTGCAGCAAGGACTAGGAATCATCTTGGAAAACAATGTGCTGTCTTATTAAGAAAACGTTAGAACTTATAGGACGTGGGCTGTATTAGGTGATTTGGTGGAGGGTTTCAGGAAGCTGCTTTTGCTCTGGATGAAGGCTGTGAAGAAGAGGGGTAGTTCTCTGACTGGATATCGTAATCTTAAATCTAAGAAGGGAAGGCTTGATCGAGGCTCTGAGAGCTGTACTTGGTCAAGAAGTAGAAGCCGTTCAAGACAGGAACATGCTTTGATCATATTGGTGCTTTCTGTAATTTAGCTCCTTTTGTCAATGCTCAAATATGATTATCCAGTATACTATTTTTTTCTAGATCTTTCACAAACACAGAATGGCCTCATCTGATGTTGAAGTCCTGGAAAGTGTTTATGTTGAGCAGAAGAACATGAGGATCACTGTGGTACCAGCTCAGGTCTTGGAACTCGGAAGCTGCTTTTCTCTTTCTCTATCAGCCTCATAGAGTCATGACGAGAATAAAAGAGTTGTATTTGTTAAATGCTTCATCTGTCCAAGTACTGGCAGAGTAACCATCTAATGAATGTCACATAGGTAAGAGTAATAGTGATACTGCAGATATATAAGTTCTCTAACTTTTATCAATAATTATTCATTTATAGCAGTATTAAGTTAGAGATACCAGGAAAACATTTCATGCAAAGATGGGTACAATAAAGGACAGAAATGGTATGGATCCAACAGAAGCAGAAGATATTAAGAAGCGGTGGCAAGAATACACAGAAGAACTATACAAAAAAGATATTAATGACCAGATAATCATGATAATGTGATCATTCACCCAGAGCCAGACATTCTGCAGTGTGAAGTGAGCTGGGCCTTAGGAAGCATCACTATGAACAAAGCTAGTGGAGGTAATGGAATTCCAGCTGAGCTTTTTCAACTCCTAGAAGAGGATGCTGTTAAAGTGTTGCACTCAGTATATTCAGCAAATTTGGAAACTTCCAAATTTCAGCAGTGGCTACAGGACTGGAAAAGGTCACTTTTCATTCCAGTCCCAAAGAAGGGCAATACCAAAGAATGTTCAAACTTTGCAGCCAACTGCTTTCATTTCACATACTAGCAAGCTAATGCCCAAAATCCTTCAAGCCAGGCTTCAACAGTACATGAACCAAGAACTTCCAGATGTTCAAGCTGGATTTAGAAAAGGCAGAGGAATCAGAGATCATATTGCTAACATTCACTGTGTCATAGGAAAAGCAAGAGAATTCCAGAGAAACATTTACTTCTGCACCATTGACTATGCTAAACACTTTGACTGTGTGGATCAAACAAACTGTGGAAAACTCAAGAGATGGGAATACCAGAACACCTCACCTGCCTCCTGCGAAGCCTATATGGAGGTCAAGAAGCAACAGTTAGAACCAGACATGGAACAACAGACTGGTTCCAAATTGGGAAAGGAATATGTCAAGGCTGTACATTGTCACCCTGCTTATTTAACTTATGTGCAGAGTACATCATGCGAAATGCTGGGCTGGATGAAGCTCAAGCTGGAATCAACAGCTTGTTGGAAGAAATATCAATAATCTCAGATATGCAAATGACACCACCCTTCTGGCAGAAAGTGAAGAAGAACTTAAGAGCCTCTTGATGAAAGTGAAAGAGAAGAGTGAAAAAGTTGGCTTAAAGTTCAACATTCAGAAAACTAAGATCATGGCCTCTGGTCCCATCACTTCATGGCAAATAGATGAGAAAACATTGGAAACAGTGACAGACTTTATTTTCTTGGGCTCCAAAACCACTGCCAATGGTGACTGCAACCATGAAATTAAAAAACACTTGCTCCTTGGAAGAAAAGCTACTACAAAACTAGACAGCATATTAAAAAGCAGAGACATTACTTTGCCAACAAAGGTCCATCTAGAGAAAGTTATGGTTTTTCCAGTAGTCATGTACAGATGTGAGAGTTGGACATAAAGAAGGCTGGGTGCCAACAAATTGATGTTTCTCCAAGAGTCTTAGAGAAGACTCTTGAGAGTCCCTTGGACAGCAAGGAGATCAGACCAGTCAATCCTAAAGGAAATCAACCCTGAATATTCATTGGAAGGACTGATGCTAAAGCTGAAGTTTCAATACTTTGGCCATTTGATGCAAAAAGCCAACTCACTGGAAAAGGCTCTGATGCTGGGAAAGACTGAAGGCAGAAGGAGAAGGGGACGACAGAGGAAGAGATGGTTGGATGACATCACCGACTCTATGGACATGAGTTTGAGCAAGCTCTGGGAGCTGGTGATGGACAGGAAAGCTTGGCGAGCTACAGTCCATGGGATTGCAAAGAGTTGGACACGACTGTGCGACCGAACAACAGCAACCCAGCTGCCAACTGGACCTTCAGCCTCGTGCACGGCAGTTCACAGCTTTCTCCTGGCACCAGAAGCTAGCAACAACAGCTACAACCTTTAAAGGCAGCTACCAAAAGACTTCAATATTCCGACCTATCAGGGAGGAAGTGTGCGCAGCTTCAGGCGGAGAGCGCACTTCCTCAGGCGGCCACCAGAGGGCCGTATAGAGCTGTTTCTGCCGGCTTCGGGCGTTCGTGTTCAGTCGTGTCGGACTCTGCCACCCTTGTAGACTGTAGCCCTCCAGGCTCCTCTGTCCAGTGGGATTCTCCAGGTAAGAATACCGGAGTGCGCTGTCATTTTTCTTCTCCAGGGGATCTTCCCGACCCAGGGATCGACCCTAGTCTCTTGCATCTCCTGCATTGGCAGGCTGATTCTTTACAACTGAGCCACCTTGGAAGCCCCAAGGAACAGGTGACTTGATCCCAAGGAGAACCAGCAGAAACTCCCAAACCCATCTACATTTTCAGGACACCAGTTCAGTTCAGTTCAGTCGCTCAGTCGTATCCGACTCTGCAACCCCATGAACCGCAGCATGCCAGGCCTCCCTGTCCATCACCAACTCCTGGAGTTCACCCAAACCCACTCCCATCGAGTCAGTGATGCTATCCAGCCATCTCATCCTCTGTCATCCCCTTCTCCTCTTGCCCTCAATCTTTCCCAGCATCAGGGCCTTTTCCAATGAGTCAGCTCTTCACATCTTGTGGCCAAAGTACTGGAGTTTCAGCTTCAACATCAGTCCTTCCAATGAACACCCAGGACTGATCTCCTTTACAATGGACTGGCTGGATCTCCTTGCAGTCCAAGGGACTCTCAAGAGTCTTCTCCAACACCACAGTTCAAAAGCATCAATTCTTCGGTGCTCAGCTTTCTTCACCGTCCAACTCTCACATCCATACATGACTACTGGAAAAACCATAGCCCTGACTAGATGGACCTTTGTTGGCAAAGTAATGTCTCTGCTTTTTAATATGCTATCTAGGTTGGTCATAACTTTCCTTCCAAGGAGTAAGTGTCTTTTAATTTCATGGCTGCAGTCACCATCTGCAGTGATTTTCGAGCCCCAAAAAATAAAGTCAGCCACTGTTTCCCCATCTATCTGCCATGAAGCGATGGGACCGGATGCCATGATCTTAGATTTCTGAATGTTGAGCTTTAAGCCAACCTTTTCACGCTCCTCTCTCACTTTCATCAAGAGGCCCTTAAGTTCTTCTTCACTTTCTGCCAGAAGGGTGGTTACCAGAAGATCAAATAAAGGGCAGCATGGGGTAGGCAAGGGACTCAAACTAAGTGAGGCCTGTCACTGAAGGAAAGGTACTTTCCTCTGAGGAAGAAAGGGACCATTTCATGCCATATGACCCGGCAATCCCACTGCTGGGCATATACACCGAGGAAACCAGAATTCATGTTCTTTTAAAAGTGTGTTGATCTGAGGAGTTCAAAGAACTTTACACCAAAATCAATGTAACTCTGAAAATAGCCAAGTCCTTGTTTTTCTTAAAACAGATCCCAGCACCTTATTTTGCAAAGAAAGAAACTTTGGCTCAAAGAGGTGAAAGGACTTGCCCAAGGTCTCACAGAAACATCCAAACCTACTGAAAGCCAAGCTCTTCTAACTAGTAATGAATCTGTAACATTAAACTGCTATAAAATAATAATTAATTTTTAATTATTGCATATTAATGATTGTTAATTAAACAAATTATTGGTAATAATTTGTGTTTTGTTTGCTCCTATCACTGTTATCAGACCAGTCATTCCTTGAGGGCTTAGTTTCAACATTTGTGCAAAGCATTTTACAAATATCATATCCTCTCCTTTCTCATCATAATGCTCTGAGTTTCACAGAGAAAGAGAAAAGCGACCTCTGATTCCAGGAGCAGACCTGGCACCACCGCTGGCCTTAAGTTCTGCTGAATGTAAACAGTTCACAAGACATCCACATCAAACAAGGGTATTCTGTGATCATGATATGTCATGACAAAAATAGGATATTCTACACTCATGTTTAAACACAAATGGCTAAATTATAGAAGCCACCAAAAATGACCAAAAATCCCCCTACCCTGCCCCATACGAATGACAGATGCCGACTTACCAAGTACAACTCTAAACTCCATCTAGTCGTCCCTCCTTAGAGTTAAGACTAAGATACCCAATCAGAGAACGGCCCTGTTCCTAACACCATCCATCGAGAGCATAGCTAGCTTTCGGGGAACTCTCAAAATCGCCTGCCACAAGCCCACATCCTGTAAGTTCTTTCCAACATTCTCTTAATGAGGGATCTTATCACTTTCCAAGGTGACTCCTGTTCCTTCCTGCTGTGAATAATAAACCCAACTAGTTCAACTAGGAACAAGAGTGTTTCTAGTGGTCTCTGGCTAGAAACGTTAACAAGCAGAAACACTGCCCTTACTTTATAACTAAAGAAATTAATGCTCTGAGCCGCGAGAAGTTCGCCCAAGTCTACAGGGAGGCGGGTAGCAGCACCGGCGCCCTCAGTGCCCTCGCTTGTCGCAGTGCTGTGTTGCTGTGGTCCCCGAGCCTCACTTTACTCACCTATCATGAAACAGGTACTCTGTCCTCCAAAGCTGTCTCCATCCTACATCTTCCAGAGGCAGAAGCAGAAAAGAATCATCCAAGACCCTCTACTTGAGGGAGTGGGGACTTGCGGTGTTAGGAAGCAAATACAGCAGCTCCGAGCCATCTCCACGCCTCCATTTCCTCCCTTGAAGGATTCCTAGGATGATGAATACAATAACGCAGGCAAAATGCTAGCACAGAGCCTGGGACACACAAAAGGTAGTTGCCTTTCTTTACCTGAAGAAGCCCCCTCCCCACGCATGCCCTCAGGAGAGGGATTCCTCAGAAAAGCGAACAACTGAGCCTCGTGTCCTTGCGCCTTCTGAGAGTCCAGGAGGACACCCTGCACCCAAATGTGACCTAGCCCAAGAAGTAAAGAACGAAAGCCTTCATGTTGCTTTGTCTAGCTCCTAAGTTTTTGTGTAGCTTGCATGGTGCTATAATGGATTGCCTTTCTGTACCTGGTAGGGTCTCGTCTGAGGACAAGAAAACGGGGGAGGTGCGTGCTGCTCTGCAGAACGGTGAGAAAGACCACCATTTTCATGGACCCTGTTGGCTATGGTTTGTGGTTGCAAACAACAGACTCCACGCCGGTTGTTAATTTGCATATGAATTTATTAAAATATAAGTTAGACAGTTTGAACATACAGAAAAGAAAACACAACATCATTGCAGGGGATGGTGGCTTCTTTTCTGAAAAGGTCTATCCCAACACTTACTCCAAGAACTGGATACCAGAGATTCTACCTTGGCCATCCACAAGGAGAGAAGTGATGGTGGGGAGGGGGATGAAGGTGAGGATGCAGTGAGGATGGGGGTACAGACATAAATCCTGGCAAAAACCGTAGGCTCTACAGTCCTCAGGTTTGAATGATGTGTTCCTGCCTTCATCCCTCCTTCCTCAAATAATTATGAAGTCTTCTTTGTGCCAGGAACTGTGCCAAGGGCTAGGATGGAGTCAAAACTTGCTCTCATGGAGCTTGGAGCCAACTGAATGAGACAGAACCAAGGCATATATTCCCCCGGGTGGAAGGAAAGAGGCAAAGTTCTGCTGAGGAGTGTAGCCTTGAGCTGGACTTGGAGGAGACTGACTGTTTCAGAAGCAGCCACAGTCTGGCTCTGCGTGGATCCTCGTCAGAGAGAGCACAGATCACAGGTCCTCTGCCAAAAGAAAGGACCTTGTTGATGGACACCACTGAAGCCCCAGACCTGGACTTCTTTCGTTGTGATGGAGCCTAAAATGTCCCGGAAATACGCATGCGCAGTCTTCCCAGGGCCAGGGTGACCAACAAGAAGGAAGTTCGTTTTCCAAGCCTAGGTTGGGTGCATAAAAGCACTACAGACAGGCTTTCAAGAGTAGCTGACTTAGTCTTCCCATCTGGGAAGGGGGAGCATGTGAATAGGCTCCGGTTAGCATGATGGACCTTCCAGGGGATCTCCTTCTGCCAAGCTGGCCCCTGAAGGACATGCTCGGTGTGAGGTTTCACAGGACAATTCAGCCACTTCTCCTGGGACACGCGAGGAGGAAAGGCGCCGTGTAGGTGTGAAGGGTGTGTGGTGCTCTGAGCTCCACCTGTTTCCCCAGCCCTCCCCTCTCAAACTGCCCTGTTGTTTCCCTCACCTCTAGGGCCTGGACACGTAACAGCGGGACTTCACACAGTCCTGTGATGTGTGGAAGTGGTTCTGATTCCCCAAACAGCCACCAAATGTAAAGGTCTCCAGTGTCTGGTCTTGGCATTGCAGAAATGCCCGATCTTCCAGTCCTTGCAGGGACTTGTGACAGAAGACCATCTGAGAAGCCTCTGGAAGGGGAGAGACATGAGGATGGTCATCACAGCTTGATCTACAAGGTCAACAACTGAAACCACCAGTTGATTTGCAGTAGAGAATGTTAGGGTGGTGGGGATGGTCAGATTGAAAAGCCACTTGACAGTCTGCTTCCTGGGACCTTATTTTCATGTTGCTAGTCATGACCATGTTATGGCAATCATGTACAAATTTATATCTCCTTCACGACGTATTTTCAGATTAATTTAAGATTAATTGGTTAGCTTCAAAACACTCTACCAAAAAACACACAGTATGACATAGGTAAGAAATATTCATCACATGTCAGTAATTATTCAGCTGGGTGCATTATATTGATACTGTGATTTATAATAAGAAATATTGTATTTGTTTCTCATCCTTTTCCTGGAAGAGTTCCTAAACCTTGGTACTTCTTTCATATACATTTTTGTTTCTGGTAAAATCCCAATAATGAGATATTTAAAAAATAAAAACATACAGCACAATAAAATCTTCATCTTGCTAATGAAACCCTTTGACTCTGTACATTGAACAGTCACCAATGACCAATGATTGAATGCATCGTGAGTGGGTAAAGACGCTTCCATAAAAACCTCAAAGAGAAGAAATTCATGTCTCCAAAGAACTGCCATCGATCCAGGAAACAGCGTAGGCACAGGCTCCATCGTGGCTCACCTGGACCACAGCAGCCGGCTCCCTGGGCCTCTGTCTCTCTCCTTCGCCCTCTAGAGGGCAGTTTCTGAACTGCAGTCTCGGAGATCCCAGTTCTATCCCGTGGCTCCCATTACCAAACCCTCAGGACTCCCCATCGTTCTGAGTCAAATTCTGACTCGTAAAGTCTCACAAGCATAACTTGTCCCCATGGCCTCTCTGCCTCATTCCCTTCCACTCCCCTCCATTCCACTCACTCAGCTCCAACAGCCACGGTCCTGCCTGCTATTCAGACACACCAGGCATTTGGACCAACGCTTCTTCTCAAACCTTTCCTTATCACAAAGAGTTTCTCTGACCCTTGCAAAAAGAGCACAACATCCTTTCTCCCCATCACTCTCTACCTTCAAGAAACTCATTACCTACCACAGGGTTTCCCTCCTTCCTTGCTATTTTCTGTCTCCCTCCAAGAAAGCAAGATATTTTGCCATATTTTGGCTACTGAGAACACCGCTTTGCAGGGACTTAATAAATGCAAATAGACTTAAGGGATTAAATAAATGCAAATAGATTCAAGGGATTAGATCTGACAGACAGAGTGCCTGAAGAAATATAGACAGAGGTTTGTGACATTATACAGGAGGCAAGGATCAAGACCATCCCCAAGAAAAAGAAATGCAAAATGGCAAAATGGTTGTCTGAGGAGGCCTTACAAATAGCTGAGAAAAGAAGAGAAGCTAAAGGCAAAGGAGAAAATGGAGCTATACCCATTTGAATGCAGGGTTTCAAAGAATAGCAAGGAGAGATAAGAAAGCCCTCCTCAGTGATCAACACAAAGAAATGAGGAAAACAATAGAATGGGAAAGACTAGAGATCTCTTCAAGAAAATTAGAGACACTAAGGGAACATTTCATGCAAAGATGGGCTCGATAAAGGACAGAAATGGTATGGACCTAACAGAAGCAGAAGATATTAAGAAGAGGTGGCAAGAATACACAGAAGTACTATACAAAAAATATCTTCATGACCCAGATAACCATGATGGTGTGATCAATCACCTAGACCAAGACATCCTGGAGTGTGAAGTCAAGTGGGCCTTAGGAAGCATCACTACGAACAAAGCTAGTGGAGGTGATGGAATTCCAGTTGACCTATTCCAAATCCTAAAAGATGATGCTGTTAAAGTGCTGCACTCAGTATGCCAGAAAATTTGGAAAACTAGGCAGTGGCCACAGGACTGGAAATGGTCAGTTTTCACTCCAATCCCAAAGAAAGGTAATACCAAGGAATGTTCAAACTACCACACAAGTGTACTCATCTCACATGCTAGCAAAGTAATACTCAAAATCACAGGCTTCAACAGTACATGAACTTTGAACTTCCAGATGTTCAAGCTGGATTTTAAAAAGGCAGAGAAACCAGAGATCAAATTGCCAACATCTGCTGGATCATCAAAAAAGCTAGAGAGTTCCAGAAAAACATCTATTTCTGCTTCATTGACTATGCCAAATCCTTTGACTGTCTAGATCACAACAAACTGTGGACAATTCTGAAAGAGATGGGAGTACCATACCATCTCACCTGTCTCTTGAGAAATCTGTATTCAGGTCAAGAGGCAACAGTTAGAAATGAACATGGAACAACAGACTGGTTCCAAATTGGGAAAGGAATACTTCAAGGCTGTATATTGTCACCCTACTTATTTAACTTATATGCAGAGAACATCATGTGAAATGCTGGGCTGGATGAAGTACAAACTGGAATCAAGATTGCCGGGAGAAATATTAATAACCTCAGATATGCAGATGAAACCACCCTTATGGCAGAAAGCAAAGAAGACGTAAAGAGCCTCTTGATGAAAGTGAAAGAGGAGAGTAAAAAAGTTGGCTTAAAGCTCAACATTCAGAAAACTAAGATCATGGCATCCAGTCCCATCACTTCATGGCAAATAGATTGGGAAACAGTGGAAACAGTGAAAGACTTTATTTTGGGGGGCTCCAAAAGCACTGCAGATGGTGACTGCAGTTTCAGTTTCAGTTTAGTCGCTCAGTCATGTCCGATTCTTTGCGAACCCATGAACTGCAGCATGCCAGGCCTCCCTGTCCATCACCAACTCCCTGAGTCCACCCAGACCCGTGGCCATCAAGTCAGTGATGCCATCCAGCCATCTCATCTTCTGTCATCCCCTCCTCCTCCTGCCCTCAATCTGTCCCAGCATCAGGGCCTTTTCCAATGAGTCAGCTCTTTGCATCAGATGGCCAAAGTATTGGAGTTTCAGCTTCAACATCAGTCCTTCCAATGAACACCCAGGACTGATCTCCTTTACAATGGACTGGTTGGATCTCCTTGCAGTCCAAAGGACGCTCAAGAGTCTTCTCCAACACCACAGTTCAAAACCATCAATTCTTCAGCGCTCAGCTTTCTTTATAGTCCAACTCTCACATCCATACATGACTACTGGAAAAACCATAACCTTGACTAGATGGACCTTTGTTGGCAAAGTAATATCTCTGCTTTTTAATATGCTGACTAGGTTGGTCATAACTTTACTTCCAAGGAGAAAGCATCTTTTAATTTCATGGCTGCAATCACCATCTGCAGTGATTTTCAAGCCCAGAAAAATAAAGTCAGCCACTGTTTCCACTGTTTCCCCATCTATCTGCCATGAAGTGATGGGACGGGATGCCATGATCTTAGTTTTTTGAATGTTGAACTTTAACTTTTTCACTCTTCTCTTTTACTTTCATCAAGAGGCTCTTTAGTTCTTCTTCACTTTCTGCCATAAGGGTGGTATCATCTGCATATCTGAGGTTATTGATATTTCTCCCAGCGATCTTGATTCCAGCTTGTGCTTCCTCCAACCCAGCATTTCTCATGATGTACTCTGCATATAAGTTAAATAAGCAGGGTGACAATATAGAGCCTTGACATACTCCTTTTCCTAAATGGAACCAGTCAGTTGTTCCATGGCCAGTTCTAACTGTTGCTTTCTGACCTGCATGCAGGTTTCTCAAGAGGCAGGTCAGATGGTCAGGTATTCCCATCTCTTTCAGAATTTTCCACAGTTTACTGTGATCCACACAGTGCAGCCATGAAATTAAAAGACACTTGCTCCTTGAAAGAAAAGCTATGACCAACATAGATAGCATATTAAAATGTAGAGACATTACTTTGTCAACAAAGATTCATCTAGTGAAAGCTGTGATTTTTTTCCAGTAGTCATGTATGGATGTGAGTTAGACTATAAAGAAAGCTGAGTGCCAAAGAATTGATGCTTTTGAACTGTGGTGTTGGAGAAGACTCTTAAGAGTCCCTTAGACTGCCAGGAGATCCAACCAGTCAATTCTAAAGGAAATCAGTCCTGAATATTCATTGGAAGGACTGATGCTGAAGCTCCAATACTTTGGCCACCTGATGTGAAGAACAGACTCATTGGAAAAGACCCTGATGTAGGAAAGATTGAAGGCGGGAGGAGAAGGGGATGACAGAGGAAGAGATGGTTGGATGGCATCACGCACTCAATGGACATGAGTTTGAGTAAACTCCGGGAGTTGGTGATGGACAGGGAGGCCTGACATGCTGCAGTCCATGGATAGCAAAGAGTCAGACACAACTGAGTGACTGGGCTGAACTGAACTGAGAATTCCCAAAAGTATCCCAACACCCACAAGGAGAAAAGTTATGGTGGGGAGGGGGTGAAGGTTAGGTTGCAGTGAGGATGAGGGATAGGACTAGAATATTTGCTTCTATCTCATCAGCATTCCTCTTTCGTACCTCAGATATTGATGGACTGCCTGCTTTGTGCCAGGAACTATGCTAAGTGCCAGGCACACAATGAAGACTAGCTCTCCTGGTCCTTAGAAGTGACTGGAGTAGACAGAACCAAAGCAAGCAGAGCTACAGGAGGAAGCAAAGAGGTGGATTTCTGCTGAGGCAGGCAGGGTTGAGAAGGAAGAGGAGAAGGCCACATTCTTACAGAAGCAGCCAGAACCCAGCCCTACATGGGTCCTCCTTGGATGTCAGCATCTCGGGGGAGCACAGTTCACAAGTTCTCTGCAAAAAAAGAAAGGAACTTGCTGATTGACAATTGTGAAGCCCCAGACCTGGACACCGTTCATCCTGACATGTCCTCGACCACCCCAGAGATGAGCAATCCCTAGGACTGGGATGACCAACAAGAAGAAAGTGAGTTTTCCAAGCCTAGCTGGAAAAGCCTAGCACTGTGGACCTGCTCCTTTAGGTGCTGACTCAGTGTTCCCATCTGAGAAAGGGGAGCATGTGAGTAGGCTCCGATTATCATGATGGGGTTTGTAGCGGTGACCCTCTGCCAAGCTGGCCCCTGGAGGACGTGCTCAGTCTATGGTTTCACAAGACATGGCAGCCACTTCTCCTGGGCGGCAGGGAGGGGAAAAGTCACCGTGAGGTTCTGAGGCTCTGTGTGGCCCTGAGCTCTTACCCCAGCCGTTCCCTTGCCCTGCCTGTCCCCGCCTTACCTCAGTGTCCAATAGAGCCATTGCAGGTCCTACTGCCATCCCCTGCCCTCAGGAGGTTGTTCTCCTCGGCATCACACCCACCATATATAAAGGGCTCCCAGACGTGGAGCTGGCTTTGAAGAAGCAGCTGATGTTGACACCCTTGCAGGGACTCCTGTGTGGAGGCTCCAGGCAGAAGTGAGGCCGCAGGACTGCAAGGATGGGAGGGGCCCTGGGTCAGTTATGCAGATGCTCATCATAGCTAGGTCAACAGTGGCAACAATCAGCTTGTTTGCAACAGTGTGGTGGGGCATGGGTTGTGAAGCATTAAAAGCCCATTCATATTAGTGTTAATGTTGTGTCGTGACTGTGATACGGTAATCTGTAAAAATTAGATCTCCTTCATGAAGTATATGGAGGCCTGGCGTGCTGCAGTTCATGGGGTCGCAGATTCAGATGCAACTGAGCAACTGAACTGAACATGAAGTATATATGGATTAATCAGCACGATGCCTCAGATTAACTTCAAAACAATTTATGGAAAATAAGAGGACTTAGGTCAATAATATTCTCCATATGTCAATTACTGTTTAGGCTAAATGATGAATAAGTGGATTTTATACTATTCTCTGTACTTAAGTGAAAGGTTGAAAGTTTCCACTGTTGAAAAAAAAAGTGAAGGGACTTCCCTGATGGTCCCCTGGTTAGGATTCCACATTTCCACTGCAGGAGGCACAGAAACTAAGATCACACACACACACTCAGAAAAGTACATGTGGGTCATGTATTTGTACTTGTACATCTCTGTGTGTGCAGCCAAAAAAGAAGATGTGAACTGACTTGTGGGACACCCAGTGAGCATTTCGGAACTGGTTGGTATAGGTAGGGACACCAGGTATTTGCTGTCAGGGACAAAACCCAGACTCGCTCTTCCCTGTGACTGGGTGACTGCAGCTCAGGAGCCAGGGGTGTAACTAGAGTGGGTCTGTGCTCCTAGCAATGATTATCAATTATCTACTTTAAGAATTTCTTGGCAGAATCAGGTACTCTATCAAATGGGATTTGACACGATTATATTATAATGACTTTAGTAGTTACATGCTGTATCTTGGGGCAAGTCATCTCTGGTTTCCTCACTTGAATTGGGGGCAGGGTTTCCTGTTACACAGGTTCTTTTAAGGAATGACCAGTCATGAATATTGAGAGTTTAGTCACATTTCATGGACATTCCAAGTAGTGTGAGTGGTAAAGAGCCCGCCTGCCAATCCGGGAAACAAAAGAGATGCGGGTTCGATCCCTGGGTTGGGAAGATCCCCTGGAGAAGGGTAGGGCAGCCCACTCCAGTATTCTTGTCTGGAGAATCCCATGCGGGGTGCGGGGAAGCACAGGGGCAAAGATCCTCTTTTTCTGGGGACAGAAAGGAGTAGGGGAGGGGCAGAGGGGAAGCAGGGAGCTGAACACGTCCCTGCAGCAGCATAATCACCTGCCATCCTTCACCTGTTTTAGCCACAGGAAATCTGTCTGTCTGACTGGACCTTGGGGCTGGAGTGGATTTGTGAGGGGAAGATCTCCTGCAACCATCTCTGCTCTCTGCTCTCTCCCCAGTGGTTCTGAGATCAGAGTACCTCAGTCTGAATCCCAGCTCTGCCTCCTTACTTTGTGACCTGGGGCCAGAAATCTCCCCAGAGCCCCGTGTCTTCAGGTGTCAGGTAAGTCATGCCCATATCACGAGGTTGCTGTGGAAGCAGTGGAGGCAACAGACAGATGTTCCTTCTCCCTGAAAAGTCAAAGTCCTTTGTAATAATAGTTACAATGAGTACTGACAGCAGTTAACACTGAGCTCCTTCTGTGTGCAGGCACTGTCCTGAGCATTTGATGGACACTATCTCATCTAATCCTCAGGATAATCCTAAAAGAGAGGGTGAGGAAATCTTCATATTTTCTAACAATACAGATGAGAAATTTGAGGCAACAAGAAATTCGTCTTTTGACACAGGTCATATGGGGTAGATAGGATTTGAACCCAGGAAACTGGCTGCATCCAGTCTGTGCGCCATGCACTCTGCTGCTTTGTATGGTATAAAGTGTGGTGCACATGTGAGGGTTTACACACCCTCCTCCTTCACTCCTCCATCTATTCACTCCCCATTACAGCCGTGTGCAACAAGGCTCCCCCATACACACTTACTCATCCACACACAGACAAGCATCTTTGCACTGGTACATACATACACACCAACAGCTACCAGCGCCAAGATGTTACACAATTCCCTTTGTGGAAAACATTATCCCCATTAGTGCTCACATCGAATCTCTCCTCTCTAGGGGATATTCTACCCTACCACCTATCACAGAGACAGAAAAACGAAGCACAGAGAGGTGAAGGCATCACCCAACACCAACCTGCTGATCAGCAGCAAAAACAAGACTGCAGTAAAAATCAAACAAGACCAGAGCCCAGTCTCCTAGGCAATTATAGACACACACACACACACACACACACACACACACACACACACACACCATGCTCCACTCTCAGGGTCGAGAAGAAGGAAGCCAGACTCACTGTCTGGAAGCTCCAAGAACACGCCCAGACAAATGTCAGGTAGACTCAGAGCTGGGAGACGAGCTGAGAAGACAGGAAGGGTTGGTGGCCGGCCTTTGAAGTAGGGCAGTCTTGTGGGACTGCGTCTTCCACCTGTGAGGTCTGCTCTAACTCTGGAGATTTTGTCAGAACAGAACTGACTGGGAGATGGCCAGTTGGTGTCAGAGAATTGACTGGTGTTGGTAGAAACACCAAGAATTTGGTGTCTGGGCAAAAACCCAGGGCCGCTCATCTCTGGGCTTCAGTGGCTGAGATGGGGCCGGAGAAGGATGAGTGTGGGGCCGTGTGTCCAGAAACTATTACCCACTATCTAAGTCTTAACAGTTCTTGCAGATGTCAGGCACGCCATCCAGTGGATTTTGACAGAATAATACCTTGACTTGAACTTACCACCCACTACTAAGTGACTGAGGGCCACTCACTAATCTGCAACTTTCCCATGTGGACAGGTTACATCCGCCATGCAGGTCTGGGACGGGATTACCTATCATCATAGAAAGAGTTTACACATTTTATGGACAAGATATCCATTTCCACCAAGATGGTGTTACCAAGTCTAAGCTCTCTCTGTTCTCTGCACAACAGGTCAATAAATCAGGAGATGGGGTGTAGAGAAATTGGGCAGACCAAGAAGAAGATGTCAGGCTATTGTCTCAAATTAACCACCTTATGGCATCTGGATGCCAGTATCTTTACTATAAAAGAGAGGGGGAGGAGGTAAGGAAGTAAAGTAAAAAGACCATAAGTCTTACAAGTATCTCCTGGAATGACCAGCCTCAGGGAGGGAATGTGTTCATTACTTTTTTCTTGGGGCTGTTCATAGGTGGACAGGGTCAGGTGTTCAGTGCTCTGAACAAAGGCATTTTGGTTTAACATTCAGATAGAGGGGAAGGGTTCCCCAAGGCAGGCCATTATGTACAGACAGTATCCTTTTAGTGAACAGAAGCAATGAGAAACAAGGGTGAAAGTAAAAGAAACAGATCCAGCATGTAGTCAGGGATTCTATTCTACCCTGTAACAATCATTCTCCTAGTAAAAATATTTGCCTGTCAAAGACTGGTGTTATTTCTCCATTATTAAAATTAATCAGAAAGTCCTGGAACAGCTGAGCAGAGCTTCTGCTCTGCCTACAGAACTGCAGCCAGAGACCAGGACAGGCACAGACAGCTTCATGGGAAAAGGAAGGAAAAGCGAGTCCCAGGGACTGGAGGATGAGTTCAGTTTGGTCAAAGTTGAGTCCAAGGTGCCTGTAGAGCATTTAGGGCCAGATGTTGAGGAGATATTGGTTCATCCATTCACACATTTAGGAAATGCTGATCCTGGAAGCTACGGGCTTCCCTGGTAGCTCAGACTGTAAAGAATCCCCCTGCCAATGCAAGAGACCTGAGTTCAAACCCTGGGTCGGTAAGATCCCCTGGAGAAGGGAATGGCAATCCACTCCAGTACTCTTGCCTAGAGAATTCATGGACAGACCAAGGGGTCGCAAAGAGTCAGACACAACTGAGCGGCTAACAGTGGAGGAGATGTGTAGGGTGAGGGGCTTTTCGGGCTACAGAATACCATCCCCTTTCGGGAAATGCCACCCTTACAGCACCTCGATGTGGTCACTTCCAGGGATGCTCTCCAAAACCCCAGTATTTAGGGGTTTTATTGAGGTTTCACTAGGCCCTGAAATTGATTGAATTAACAGTCATCAGTGACTGAATTCTATCTCAGCACCTTTCCCTCTCCCCAGAGGTCAGCAGAGTTGAATGTTCTAACCTTATAATCAACTGATTGGTTTTTCAGTGTGATCCTGAAGCTGTGTACAGACATCTCTTAAAGTCATCTCATTACCATATAAAAGTAAATTCCAAGAGCTTCCAGAGGCTGTTCCATGAATCAGGACAACAGTCAAAAATTGATCTTTTGATTCCACTACAGTGAAGTTCAGGGATAAGGCAATGACCAAGAATAGTCTCAGAAATGGGGTCCCTGATCTGGTAGAATGAGACAGGATATTTTTTTTTTTAAGCTGAACACATAATGATTCCTTTAGAGAGTTAAGAAACGTCCCTAGAGTTAAAACTGCCCAACTTTCCAGAAAACCCAGAGATGGTTGGCAGCCCCCAACCCGACCCTGCTCTCCAGTCCTTTCCATGACGAGAAATGGAATCAGTTCAGTCTCCCAGTCGTGTCTGACTCTTTGCGACCCCATGGACTGCAGCACGCCAGGCTTCCCTGTCCATCACCAACTGCCAGAGCTTGCTCAAACGCATGGCCATCGAGTCGGTGATGCCATCCAACCATCTCATCCTCCGTCTTCCCCATCTCCTCCTGCCTTCAGCCTTTCCCAGCATCACGGACTATTTCCAGCCAGATTAGTAAACAAAGGATACCCCAGTCATCAGTGATTGGAGCCATCAGGGAATGTGAGCTGGTGAGCCCTGAGGAAACTCAGGATGTGAAAACTCAGATACTCACCCAGACAGCTGAGGTGCATACCATAGGAATGATTTCAATGAGCCCAGAAACTCTTCCATCTCCCCATAAACAGCAAAGTGCTAAATTCCTTAATTTGGGATATCTGGTTTTATGCAATTTACAGTAATCTTTTGACATTCAGATTACCTGCCATTTGTTGCAAAACCTCCATATAACCTGGCTCCCTCCCCGCAACCCGCTTGCCTCATCAGAGCAGTTCTCTCAGGGCTGACTGAGATGGTGTCTCCCAAGCTTGAAGTCCTAAAAATTCCCTCCAAATAAAACAACTCTCAACTTTGAGGTTGTATCTTTTTTCCCCCATTGGACAACTGATCCCTTCATTCCCCCACCTCCCAAGGAGAGGTGAACCGGGCCCTATCCTGGGCCTGGTTGCTGGTTTCACCCCTGGGGGTGCAGGCCACCGGGGGGCCATGACGACAAGAAGGGCTGCAGAAAGGCAGAGCTGGTTCATCCCTGTGGCCTTGCAGGGGGCTCCTGCGGATGCGGGGGACTGACAGAGCTTCTCACACCCCAAATGAGAGGTGGGTACAGGTGACAGGGAGGGGAGTGAGGAAGGGGAGGATCTGGGGTCAGGCTTGTCCAGTGTGAAATCTCCCCACACAACCAGAATTCCTGCTTATATCCACTGGGAGAAATGCCCAGTAACAACGCTTCTCAAACTTGACTCCACCTGTGGGTCTTGTAGAAATAAAAACACATCCTGATTCCCCAGGTCTGGGTGAAGCCTGAGAAGCTTCTTTCCTAACAGACTCCCTGTTACAGCTGTATCCCCAGTCCAATTCCTCTCCTATTAAATGATCCATAAAACCATGCTTTGAAAGCAAGCCTGGAGGAGCCCTCACCAGGCTGGAAGAGGAACTGTCATCTGTAATCATTTTCATTGTATTGCCTCTTTACCTCTGGGGTCTAAGGAAGAGAAAAGCTGCCTTCCCCACGCACCTCAGGAAAGTGAAAGAGGAGCCACGATCAGGAAGAGCTGACTCAGAAAACCCCACATTCTCTCCCACTAACTTGCACCTCTTCCTAATTCTCCACCTTTACCTTACTTCTTTGGAATGGTCACATGCTGTATGATAAGTGCATACGATAAATACAAGTCACTGAACTTCTTTTGCAAAAATAAAGGGTCTTCTTCCATCCCTCAAGGATGAAATGACTGATGAGACCCCATTCTCTTCTCCTTCACTCAGGATGGCATATAAGCCTCAATTGCCTGACAGTCTTCCAGGTCCCATGTCTTTGGTGATGCTGTACAGATGAAACTTGTTTTTCTGCTGTTTATCTGTCGTATGTTGATTTTATTACCAAATCAGCCAAGGAAGCTAGAAGGAAAAAGGGAAATATTTCCTCCCCTACAACAGTAGAAGGACCTGGGTTTGCAAATTACTTAGTGTTCCAGGGCCTCAGTGCCTTCATCTGTAAAGTGAGATTGTTTATAAAAATCAACATCATTTATTCAGGATGATGTGACCACATGTGACCAATGAAGAGAGGATGCTCAGCTCTGCACCCTTGGGTGGTAAATGCTCCAAGATTTCAGGGCTCCTCTTAAAATCATCATTGTGACACCCAACTCCCAGGAAGAATGTCTGGATCAGATCACAGGTCTGTGTTGAAATAAATATCTAGACCCAAGATGTCTGGGGGGGGCTGTGTCAGCAACCTTAAACTTTATTCTGTGTTCTTATAAAGGGTCCACAGTCCTTTGGAGCCTTGGGGGTGGAGACTGCCCACTTCATGGAGTGTTAAGTAAAGTTTGTGTCCCCTAAACTGTCATCTTTAATGTGGGTATTACCTCTCTGGGGTCTAAGGCATCTGTAACTGAGGTCAGCAGGGCAGACAGAATATGCCCGTGTGCCTGACCACAGTAAAAACCCAAGACTCCCAGAAAGGAGTGAGCTTCCCTAGTTGGCAACACCATGGACATGGGTTGAGGGAGCCAAGCAGAGCTTGTGCCTGTGTTCCTCCAGCTTTACCACATGCGTTTTCTCCCTTTGTTGACTCTTCTCTGCATGCATTTGCTCTAAACTTAAGTATAACTTTGTGTCCCGTGAGTCCTTTTATGAATTAAACCTGAGTGTTGAGTAATGGAATATTTTCCGCCGTATCAGTTAAAAACAGATAATGACAGTCACCTACAATCGCAGCCACCATGGAATGGGAGCTGGTGAGCCCTGAGGGCACTCCGATAGGAAAGAATACCTGCTATCTAGCAGCCATGGGACTGCAGCCACTCCCCACAGTGAGCCCCGAGGGAACGCAGGTGCAAGGACCAGGACACTGGCGCGTATCATAGGAATGATTTCAGCAAGCTGTTGACTTGAAAACAGCACACAGTGTGAGAGTTGTCAGTGAAGCTTTACTGGGAGCAAAATGAGGATTGCAGCTCAGGAGACAGCATCTCAGCTAAGTCTGAGAAACTCGTCCAAAGACACAGGGCAGGGCAGTATATAGTGATTTTGGTAAAGGGAGAGCACCTGCAATCAAGCACACAGTTTTTGTGGAAAGTTTCTGCTAGTCTCATGAAGCTTCTGCTGGTCACCACGAAGGCTTTAGTGCTTTTCTGGATATGAAGAGATACAGAACTGGGCTTATACAATCAGCTCCTGAAATATCTAACCATCTGAATACCTGCCCTGCCAGCTTTTCCTGAGCACAGAATGCCTCGTTTCTGCTCTCCACACCGAACTCCTTCAGGGAGTGTTGGGGGTCAGCAGCTACAACAGCACATGATTTAATCCTTATAGAGGTAGTTGGCAAGCAACCATGGCAACTGCCAATTTGCAGCTGACAGTGCCCCCTCATGGTCATGCTGTTCAGTGGTTAAGTCGTGTCTGACTCTTTGTGACCCTGTGGACTGCAATACGCCAGGCTTCCCTGCCCTTCACTGTCCCCTGGAGTTGGCTCAAACTCATGTCCATTGAGTCAGTGATGCCATCCAACCATCTCATCCTCTGTTGCCCCCTTCTCTTCCTGCCCTCAATCTTTCCCAGCATCAGGGTCTTTTCCAATGAGTCAGCTCTTCGCATCAGGTGGCCAAAATTTTGGAGCTTCAGCATCAATCCTTTCAATGAACATTCAGGACTGAGTTCCTTTAGGATTGACTGGTTTGATCTCCTTGCAGTCCAAGGGACTCTTAAGAGTCTTCTCAATTACCACAATTCAAAATCATCAATTCTTCAGTTCTCAGCTTTCTTTATGGTCCAACTCTCACATCCATATATGACTACTGGAAAAACCATAGCTTTGACTGTATGGACCTTTGTCAGCAAAGTGATGTCTCTGCTTTTTAACATGCTGTCTAGGTTTGTTACAGATTTTCTTCCAAGGAGCAAGCATCTTTTAATTTCATGGCTCATGATGGCCATAAATTCAGCCACACTTTGGGAGGTGTTTCATGGCCATTTTGTCCCACATTGCTAGAAAAGCTCATTCCTAGGTCTCGTGAAGATGTCTCTGACAGGCCACTCGGTGTGCTGTTACTGGGCGAGGTCTGATCAACAGTGAAAGGGCTCTGGGCTAACATGTCTTACTTAAAGTATCATAGTCCAGGAAAAATTCCCTCTTGTTGTATCTTCCCATATCTAAAGTCACACTATTGTAATCATGGATCACATAGAGAATTGTATATTTGATCAACTGTTCCACATTGCCTGGTCATCATTATCTTCACTGGAGATTCAGTCACACATTTGTTAATGCAAGAAACAGCAATCTTGTAAAACAGACAAAGTACAAATAACATAACTAGTAGTATTATTAAAGTCATAAGTAAGAATTAAGCCAAGAACTTCCATTAGGTATAGCCCAACATATTCTCAGGTTGTCTAACTTAGTCTATTCTATACCAATCTTTTTTGTGGGGGTGGAGGGAAAACTATATATTGGCACTGCCATAAAGGCTCCCAGCCCAATTTCCTAGTGTTACCTGGCTGGTTATCCTTAGTATAACTTAATTGTTCCCAAGATAAAGAGGGGCCTTAAATCTTAAATGGCCATAGTCTGGTGTTAACCACATAACCCATAATCCACATGGGAGGTCTTATTCCTCGGTTGAATTTTTGCTTGTTGCTCTGACCGAACTTGAGTAGTTTAGAGGAAAATTCATATTATGGCGATAGTCAGAGGTATTATTAATTGGCCAAATGAGAAGATTCCACCTAGTAATATCAAGTGTAACTTGGACAGGAGTGAACTTTTTTTCTGCTAAAATAAAACTATTTAAGGATCATCCAATTAGAGCGTTGGAGTAGAGAAATCTACCAAGGTAATCTGAAGTTCTTGACACAGATAATTACCACAACCCAACAATTGGACTGATTTTTAAAACTAGCATAGGTCATGTCCATGATAGAAAAACAATTGATTTATATGCAAAGGTCTAAGAAGTCAAGAAAACATTATAAGTGATCACATGAGTCAGGTCCAGCATCTTGGATAAGCTGTCTGCTTCTGATACCGTCTTCTTCTCATCCTCTTGTAGGTGTAGTTTCCTCTGTTTGATCATCATTTCAAGGTGAGTTTGAGGTCAGCAGTCTTCTCTACAGACCAGTCCAGCAGAGGGAACTTTAGAAGTGGGAATTAATCCAAGAGTCAATTTTCCTTCACTGTGCATGAGCTAATTAGAGTACCTGATAAAAAGTCCTTCCATCCAGATTGGAGATAGCCCTTTAAAGTATGTCTTTTCCAATACACATAATACCGTTTGCAGGTCATGGGGCATTTGATCTTCCTCTGAAGATTACTGAGATAAGCTTCAGAAATAAAATTTAGAATGTTCTTTTAATAATTCAATTAACTTTAATATAGCATAACAGCAAGGAACTATCTGGGAAGTGAGTCATGAGAATTCCATGGACAGAGCAGCCTGGCAGGCTACAGTCCATGGGTTCACAAAGAGTCAGACATGACTGAGCGACTAACACAGTAAATACAGACCTCCATTAACAAAACTTGGATTTAACATAATCTTTTTCTCTCCAAAATTACTCTCATTTCTACCAAATGCCTCCAAATTAAGACTAATTTGTTGCAAAATAAGTCTGGTCTAAAAACAAAACAAACCTGGTCTGGTAATTTATATAACTATAATTGATCATATAGGCTTTTGCTTTTCTGAAATTTTTTATAGGAAATCTCAGACTGAAAGTTAAAAAAAAGGACAGGAAAACCCTCAGGGCTAGGACGGTCACACCAGGGGCTTTCACACGTCTCACCTACAGATCTAGGTGAATGCCTCCCTTTACAAAGTCCCCAAAATACCTTGAAGTTTCTGTATCTGCTGATGAGGTTGCTTTCCTAATGTATCTGATAAAGCATGGAAAACCTAAGAGTTCACAATCTTTTGAGGGAGATTTATACAAAAGTATCATTTACCAAATTACTGTAAGTCAGAATTAGTTTGCAGAGAAGGTTTTCCTTACACCTGTAAAACATAGATCCAACCCAGTAACTTTTCAGACAGAAACCATAAAAATGATAATCATCTTCACCAGTTTACTCAGTCCTTTTGTTAATTAACTCCTTAGTTAACAGTTATGAAGCTATCAGTTTTCTCACTGTGTGCTTGCTCAGTTGCTTCAGTCGTGTCCAACTCTTTGTGACCCCATGGACTAGAGCCCACTAGGCTCCTCTGTCCATGGGATTCTCCAGGCAAGAATATTGCAGTGGGTTGCCATGTCCTCCTCCAGAGGATCTTCCTGACCCAGGGATCAAATCCACGACTCCTGCATCCTCTGCATTGCAGGTGGATTCTTCGCCACTGATCCACCGGGGCAGCCCCTAGGTTTCTCATTAGGATTCTTTCATTTCTTACCCAGCTTAGCATTAATGACCTGAAAGTCAGAAATATATTTATACAAAAGTTCTTTCTGTTAATCTTTTTGAAGAGGAAGCATTTTTGCAAAATCATCAGAATAAAACCATAACTGTTTATAATGACAAAAGAAGTCACATTTAAAATCTGATAATTCAATTGCTAAAGTAACTTGGCTATGCTGTGGCATACAATACTTGCAGATAATAACTATAATTATGACTGATAACATTTGACTGGGACATGTCAGAATTTTAGGAACTCCATATAAATTTTAGAATGTCTGTATTAGTAATATTTATCATACAATATAACCTGAAACAATTAATTACTCATTTGACAATATTTCCCATGTAATTTAACATACCAAATGAACCTAATTAGTTTAATATCTCTCTTTGCAATGTTTCAGGGGCCCTTTGAAGCATCCCCAAAAGATAAAGGTCAAAAGGACTTCATTAGAATTTCATTTAGGAATTTTTGTCAAAGAATATAAAAAGGGTTTAGAACACTCAGCTAGGATCACAGATCACTGTGAAACAACAGTTATTCACTTAACCAAAGTAACCATAAAAGAATTCAAAAAGGAGGGGATATATGCATACCTATGGCTGATTCATGTTGAGGTTTGACAGAAAACAACAAAAGTCTGTAAAGCAATTATCCTTCAATTAAAAAATAAATAATTTTGGGGAAAAAAAGATTTCAAAGGCAAATACAGAGCAGATCACTAAAAATAAAGGACTCAAAATTTGTTATCAAAGGCGGTTCAATATTTTTTTAAAAAATGTGAACAATGCACAGAATTCTTTCCTCGAGGCCCGATCTCCACAAAGCTTTCTGTAGTCATCACTTAATTTTCCCATCCAAAAATAGTCACCTGTAAGTCAAGGCCTACTTTCTTTTTCTTTTAATTTTTTATGATTTATATTTGTTTTTAATTTATTTTTTGTCTGCTGGGTCCTCATTGCTGCACCAACCTTTCTCTAGGTGTGGCAAGCAGGGGCGTCTCCCCAGTTGCAGTGTGCAGGTTTCTCATTGTGGTGGCTTCTCTTGTCGTGGGGCACAGGCCGTAGGGCACGCAGGCTTCAGTGGCTGAGGTTTCTGGGCTCTAGAGCTGAGTAGTTGTGCCCCATGAGCTTGGCTGCTCCTCGGCAAGTGGATCTTCCAAGATCAGGGATAGAACCCATGCCTCCTGCACTGGAAGGCAGATTCTTTGCCACTGGGCCACCAAGGAAGCCCCTCTTTTTGTTAATAAGTGCAATTCCATTCCTCATGCCTTCTTTGCTGAATACACACATCCTACTTTCCTTAAGCAACCATGAATTGCCTTTTATATTAGCAATCTATAGGTTGGTGAGCATAAATACCAGTGATAGTTTCTAAAAACATTTCCTTTCTCATAGGGAACATCTCAGGATGGCATCAAACATATTCATTAGTAGTCCAAAATATCCTTGAGTTTCTCTGTAAGAGGAAGCCGGTGTTCCATAATTAATGTTTCAGTGTTTGATTTTATTTGAGAGTGACCTAGATGGCTGTTCAATAAACTTCCATCATTTAATTTAGCACCACCCTAGAAATTCAATTCACCAAAATCTAGAGAGACTAAAATAGATATTTCCAAAGTGTAATTATTCTTAAAAGAGTTTACCTAAAGCTCTTACCTCTAGATTTTCTCTTCTTAAAAGTTTCTTCACATTGAGTCACTTTCCTTGCTGAAAAATCTGCAATAGATATAAGAAGATCTTATTTAGCTTATATTAAACCTAGGCACAAAGAAAGCATTATACTAATTGTTATATTGATGACTCTAAAACATATCTATATTAATTAGATCAACAAATTAAAACATTAATATGAGGTACTAATTTAATACTGAATATTTCCCAATTCACATGAACTTGAAATTCATCTAGTTTAGTGTCTTGTGTTTGGAATTGTTTGGTTTGTAAGTGCTTGCTTTCCTTTAGGCCGATTAAATTAGAGGTCATTTACAAGTTAACCTCAGCAATACTACCCAAAGACAGAAAAAGACATCTACTGAGACGTGCATATACTCAGACAGACACGACAGGAGCTCTAGCTTCATTTTCTAAACTTAGTCATGAATCAAATATCTCAATATAGAACTCCCTATTTGATAAGAAAGATATTAAAAGGTTTCAGAACCAAACTCTTGCATCATCTCATACGTAGAAAAGTACTCAACTCTTTTAACTTGGAATATCTGGCTTTCTTTTTTTTTCTTTATTCATAAAACTTTTATATTTTAAGAAATATCTTTTTTTCTGTGTCATGCTTGAAACAATAATTGAATAACTCCTCACCATGATCCTGAGATGCTCATGTAAAATAAGGAGTGGTATAATCATTTTACAATACATACCTATGTCAAATCATATGTACACCTTAAATTAATACAATGTTGTACAGCAAGTATATCTCAATAAAAGTGGGGGGAAATGAGGGTAGAGTGATTAGCTGACTGACCCTGTTTCTCTGTCAACTTCAGAGAATGACAGGACCACCACTAATCCAGAGTTTTTGAATATGCTCCTCTAAGGGCTCATTGTCATGGGCCTTTTGAATATTTCTCTCTTTTTTTTAAGTTTTAATTGGAGGATGATTGCTTTACAATATTGCGTTGGTTTTTACCATATATCAACATGAATCAGCCATATCTGACTTTCTTTAATTAACAATAATCTTTTGACATTCAGACTGCATGCATGCATGCGTGCTCGGTTGCTTCAGTCGTGTCCCTCTCTTCGTGACCCTATGGACTGTGTAACCCACCAGGCTCTTCCGTTCAAGGGATTCTCCAGGCAAAACTGCTGGAGTCGGTTGCCATGCCCTCCTCCAGAGGATCTTCTCAACCCAAGGATCCAACCCAGATCTCCTGCACTGCAGGCAGATTCTTTACCACTGAGCCACCAGGGAAGCCCAACGTTCATACCACCTGCCCTTTGTTGCAAGAAAATTATACTTCTATATGACCTGGCTGCACCCTTGCCTCCTCGGAGCAGTTATCTCAGAGTTACTTGAGAGGCTCATTTGGGGATTAAGTCCTAAAAATTCCCACTGAAGACCATAATTCTCAACTCGTAGACTGTGACTATTTTTTAAGCCTACGATGTGGCCCTCAGGACTCCAAACACAAGTAGTTGTGCTGCAGCAGAAGCTAGTCGAGGTCCCCCTGTTGGGTTAGCCCCTGTTTGGTCATTACTCTGTCCACTCATTCAACCAGCCTCCTACAGATGGCTTCTACCTCCTGCCCTCTCTTTCTTGCTTAAAAGTATGCTGAAAATGATTGCCTTCTAGCTAAGGTTATACCACACACCCGATGTTTACTTCTCTAGGACAACACCCCCTAACTCTCCTCCCCTTTGTGAGCGTTCTCCATCCAGAAAGATCTCAGAGTGATAACCTTGAGGACAACCAGAACCTGTTTCAGAACCACCTGATGCCAGCCTGAACAATCTCCATGTCTCCAGGAGGAAAGAAGAATGCAAGACTACCTCAGCTCCATCCTTATCTACAGCCCCATTTTCTAGCCTGAAACTGTATGACCCCTTCCTAATTTCCAGGAAGTGGGGCACAGTCTTGCAAGTGTCAACCTATTGTGGCACCCTTTGCTGGCAAGGTAATAAAACCACTCCTTTCTACTCCTGCAAAGCTCTGCGATTTCTGATTGGTACAGGTGAACAGAAGCCGGGTTTTCAGCAACAGTAACTATTATTATTATTATAAGTAGAAAGTACACCCACAGAAGGTAAATAACTTGTCTGAGGTCACACAGATAGGGAATAGCAAAAGGAAAGTGAAGTCCCTCAGTCATGTCTGACTCTGCGACCCCATGGACTGTAGCATACAAGGCTCCTCCATCCATGGGATTTTCCAGGCAAGGGTACTGAAGTGGGTTGCCATTTCCTTCTCCAATAAGCTGGAATTTAAATTCCTCTATCTCCAGTGATGAGGCTTTTGACAACTACTAAGCACAAGTGAAGATAATCTAACATCACTGATGTCTCATACAGAAAATTCAAGAAATGGGAAAGAAAATTTATTTTGTTATAATATTGGATTGGCCAGAAAATTCATTTGGGTTTTTCCACATTATGTTATGGAGAAAGCCGAACAAACTTTCAGACCAACCCAATTCAAGAAAATTTCCCTTGAAAAAGCATTTCATGCTCCATTTAAAGGATAAACAAAGAGGTCTTTAGGCTTTCAGGTAGGAAGTAAAGTCATCTCTAAGGCAGAAAAACATTCAGGACACTTAATAGGGACATGCCATGGCAGAATTCAGTGGGACCAGGTCCACAGTTGTTCTGGGGAGAAGAAGTCTGATCCAGAGCTTTTTATCCCATGAGATTGTCCTTGACATTAAAGGCAATATGCAAAAACTCCGGGGAAATAAAACATGTAAGCCCCTCATTTTTGTAAAATTATCTATCCAACAAAATGTTTAGGAAGATACCTTGTAAAGATATTTACTTCACATGGTGGAATTTCAGTGTCCACTATGATAGCCATCAGCCACGTCTGACTACTGAGCACAAGAAATACCACTCGGCCTTAAGCGAGATCCCAAAGACAGTACAAAGAAAAGTAAACTATCATATTACTGTTCACTACATGTTGATTATATGTTGAAATTATACTATTTTGGATCTATTGAGTTGAATAAACTATTGATAAAACTAGTTTTACTTCTTTCTTTTTCCTCCTTAAGAAAAATATTGCTACTAAAAAAAAAAAAATTCTAGGAATTTCCTGGCAGTCCAATGGTTAAGACTCCTGGTGCTTTCACTGCTAGGAGGGACTGGATGAGGAACTAAGATTTCATGAGCCCCACAGCCAGGAAAAAAAAAAAAGCAGTTACTAGAAAATTTTAAAAATCTCTTTATGGTTTGCATTATATTTCTACTTCATAACACTATGGTAGAATTTGGGGGAAGTAGTTTTGCCTTTTGTTTATGCTATTCACTATAGCTTGATCTTTAAAAAGAAATATGATGATTTATATGAAACAATAAGCTCATTATCCCAAAATTCAATAAAAGAGCCAATGAACAGAGCTGTGTTCTCTCTCTTCAAATGCCGAGACACTAGCTGGGAGGCTCTGGATGGGAACCAGTAACAATAGAATGGGACCACATGGTCCAGCCCACCTGTTTTACAGACAGGGAAACGGAGGTCCCCAAGGGTTCTGTCTCAGTCCAAGGTCACAGGGACTCAAGTCTGCAGTAGTTGGGGCTGAGTCTACAATCCCGACGCCACAGAAGCGCCATCTTAGGGGACTTGCCCAAAGGCCTTGAAGAACCCATCCCAGGCCAACTGGCATGGCCTCCAGTTCTTGCAGCCACACCCCTGGCCCAAGGTGCTTCCTATTCCAAGTAATGAGAATCAAGAGACTTCCCTCAGCCCTGAGGAATAGAACTTCTTCTCCTTCAGCTGCAGCTATAAGTTCCAGCCTCCCAGCCTCAGCCCAGAACACGCAGCTACTCACACCATGAAGCCCAGCCGCCTGCTTGCCCTTTGCCTCACCCTCTGCCTGGTGGGCTTAGCGAGCTCAGGAGAGACCTCGGGTGAGCTGAGGGGCTGGGGACAGGGGCCCTGAGATCACCGCCTGTGGGGAGGCGGGGATGAGGGATTCAACACGCCATCTGATCACTTCCACCTCAGGAGGAAACGAGGATCTAGATATGGGAAAATGTTCCCCTGAGGTCAGCATCCAGTCTCAGGAAAATCTGGGGCCAGACCTGCCAGGTGTCTCTTTGACATCATCACCAAATTTTAATTTTTCTTAAAAAGCAATACATATATTTGTTTGAAAAAGACAAACTATATGTAAACGTGTGAAGTTTAAAAAGCTGGTCCCCTATTTCACACAGCCCCAACAATCCTGCCCTCCAGATTCCTACTCCCTATAATTCTTAAGCAAGAAAAGAAACGTTGACAGTGCTTTGAGCAGGAGGCCAGATTCTCAAACTTGGCTGTACACAGAATTCCCCTGAGGTCTCTCTGGGTCTCACACTCAGAAATTCTGATTTAATGGATCTGGGACGAAGCCTGGGCATCAGGACCTTTTTTTTTTTTTCAAGTTCCCCAAGAGGTTCTAATATTCTAATCAAGATTGAGAATTTGCTGCCCAAATAGAATGTCTCAAATTTCTTCCTAGAATGGCCTCTTCCCTATTCTGGGTTAAGCTTCCCCCAATAAATCCAACATAGACAAGGTCACACACATTGAGGATTTACATAAGGGTTCCGTGGAGCTGAGGTGACTCATGTGCTTATTTGTTTGAGGGATGCTGTCCTTATTAGGGAAAGTGTCATTCTCAAAGTGCTGTGTGCTACATCCCATAAAAAGAGACACTGAGGTCCTGAATGTCCGAGGCAAATGGTTGAGGAAGGGTGTGTGTGTGTCTGTCTGTTTAAAAATCACTTTGTGTGATACCCAAAGCCACATGTGAAAGGAGGTAAAATAACAAGTGATTCAGTAAAAGAGGCTAGTTTCTTTATTTGCTGATTACCCGTGGATATTAAAAATTATTCAATGTAAATATCTAAATATCTTTTTCCTAGATATAAAAAAATGATACTTGTTCATTGGCACTCAAATGATACTAAAAAGGATTTTTAGGGAAAAAAAAAACCACTGGAAATTCCACCACCCAGAGATAACTGCTCCAAATACATGAAAGAATAACCTTCATGTCATCATTCTATGGACTTATATGTATATATAATATCCACAGAATCACACCAGATCTCCTACTTTGTAATTTCATTTTATAATCAGCAAAAGCTATGAACCTCTCTTCATGTTGATATATATCATCACTATGCTTTTTAGTATTGGCCCACTGATCCCCTGTTGGTGAACATTAACATTTTTTCCAAATTATAAATTTTTCCCATTATAAACAAAGCTCCAGCCAACATCTTGATGTCAAGTTATGAGAGGTTGTAAGATACAGCACTTGGGATTTGAAATTGGATCTGGGTTTTAAATTCCAAGCCTCTCTCAACTTACAGGCTTCATGATTTTGAGAAAATTAGCAAAACTCTCCAAGCCTCAGTTTCTCCATTTGTGACGTGGGAACAGTTACACTTTTCCCATTCGATTGTTTAAGTAACGGCAAGAATAGCAAACATCTAGGAGGGCGCTTGGTGTAGAGTAGGTGCTGGGAAAGAAATCAGTTCATTAAGAGGACACATCAGTGACCATTCTGTTCTTTCTTACCTTTGTAGACTATCTCAAACAAGAGGCTTCCCAGGACTTGTTCCAAATGCCCCCTGACCTGTGCCAGCTCCCCCAAGAGAGGGGCCCCTGCAAAGCTGCTTTGCTCCGATACTTCTATAACTCTACATCCAATGCTTGTGAGCCCTTTACCTATGGTGGTTGTCAGGGCAATGACAACAATTTTGAGACCACAGAGATGTGTTTGAGGATCTGCAAACCTCCTGGTGAACCCTCTGATAGACCCAGGAAGAGGAATGGAGGTGATAGGATGCTGGGTATGAAGGGACAGGGTGTTGGTGAGGATGCTGGCAGTGATGCAGGCGATGATGTTAATATGGGAGTTAGTGGTGATGAGACTAAGGGGAATGAGATACCTGTCACTGGTGCCTGGGAGGGGTGGAAATGAGGGTGCTGGCAGTGTAGACAGCAAGGCAGTGGCGGATGGTGGCACTGATAGTAAAGATGGAAGGTGGGTTGATTACTGTAGCAAGCCCTTTTAAAATACATGATGTTGGGGGTGGGGCTGGTCTTCCCTGGTGGTCCAGTGGCTAAGATTCCACCGTCCCAAATCAGAGGGCTTGAGTGTGATCCCTAGTAATGGAACTAGATCCCACGTGCCATAGTAAAAGATCTCCTGTGGCACACCTAAGACCCAGTGCAGTCAAGTAAATAAATAAAACACATGGTGGGGCTGGCAGAGGTGAAGATAGCAATGTAACCTTTATGGGTGATCCTGTGGGCAGAGGTGATGAACGTGGTTGTAGCAGTGATCATGGTGGGAGGTGGTAGAAGTGAGGAGGTCCCAGGGCTGGCGGATGTTGAAGGGGTTGGGTAAGGAGTCCAGCTTGATGCTCTGGCTCTAGGATGCCAACAGGCCAGCCAGGAAGGGAGCTGACTGTCATCTCCATCACAGAGACCAAGGACAAGAGCCGCTGAAGGAGACTCCTGCACATTCCCATGCTTTAACCAAAAGCTGACTCGGCTGCCCTTCCTGCTCAGAGGCTGTTTTGAACCCATCCTGTATCCCTCCAGGACTGTGTCAATAAAGTGTTCAAAGTCGATGTGGCCTGAAGCCTTCCTACAAGGGCCCTGCGCTTGTCCTCAAATATTGCTCACAGTCACGGGTGATCAAACCTGCATCACCCCACCCACAGCCCTCCAGGCCCTCACTGTCTATGTTCCCAGAATGAAGACAGGACAAAGGACACAAGTACCCCTTTCACCAGGGGGTCCTCAAGGAAGCCAGACTGAATGGCAACTTGAGGACCTTGGCTGTCTGTCCCCGGATCCTGGTCTGCTCCTCTTTCCTGCCCAGGGCTGCATGAAGAGCCAGAATGTTTTTCCTGTCCAGCAGGAACCATGGCCTGGAGGAGTGTGGAGTGGGTAGAAATTCAGGGAATCTTAGCCAGCTAGGGTGACTGCCCTCTCTCTCCACCAAGAGGAATACTGGAAAAAGATTTTTACAAATTTTTTTAAATTGTGGTAAAATATCTACAACACGAAATTTAGCATTTTAACCATTTCTAATGGTTATTTAGAACCATTAGTACTATTTCGTGGTATTACATATACATACATTGTTGTGTGTGTGTATATATATATATATATACACCACGACTACCATCCACCTCCAGAACTTTTTCATCTTCCCAAACTGAAACTTTATACCCATTAAAAATTAACTCCTTTTTCTTCCTACCCTGGGCACCACCACTCTAATTTCTGTCTCTAAGAATTTAACTACTTCAGGAACCTCATAGAGTGGAATCATACAGTATTTTTCCTCTTGTAACTGGTTTCAGTTAGCACCATGTCCTCAAGGTTTATCCATATTGTAGCCTGTATCAAAATTTCTATCCATTTTTTTTTTAATTTTGTTTTGGCTGCTCTGGGATCTTAGTTCCCTGACCAGGGATTGAACCTGTACCCCTTGCAAAGGAAGCTTGGGGTCCTAGCCACTGGACCACCAGGAAAGTCCCAAAATCTCCTTCCTTTTAAAGACTGAATAATATACCACTGTTAAATACATTTTGGATATTGGGGGGGGGTCTGCCCTACCCACACTGCCCATCACCCCCAATAACTCTCTCATGTCCTGCATTTGATCTAACCACTCCCTCTCGCTGGAAGGGAAACTGCTGCCCAAAGTCAAGCCACAATACTAGAAGACAGAACCTGGAGTTTGCAGACCAGGTAGGTCCCTGTCCTGGCCCTGTCATGGGGACCTTGGTGTGCCCTTCCCACCCCATCCCCTTCACATGTCCTATTGCCCGGGAGCCAATCTAGACCATGTGATATCACATCAGCGAGGACATGCCTTGTAGCCAGCCTGGCCTGAAGCTCCAGGTGGGGACCCAAAGCTGAATGGACCCTTGGGCTTTATCCAAAGCCAGAAATGCTTAATTATACATGCAGAGGTATATATTTGAGAGAAAGAGCACTTTTTTTTTTTTCCTTTTTTTTGTTTGGCCCACTGCGTGGCATATAGCTTCGTTTCCTGACCAGGAATGGAACCTGCGCCCCCTGCAGGGAAATCACACTCTTAACCACCCAGTGGGGAAGTCTCTACTCCCTTTCATGTTCCTAATAGCTACTCAGACTGAGCTCTGGAAGACAGAGTGAGGGTCGCCTTAACCAGGCACTGTTCCAGACGCTGCAGCTACAAAAGACAAAATTCTGGTCCATATGGATCTTAAGCAGGATATGGAAGCTACACAGCACGTTAGATGGTGGTGAGGGCTACCGAGGAAAACAAGGCAGCCACGAGGTAAGCTGGAAGCTGGAGAAGCACTTTATAACCAGGGTAGCCAGGGAGACCTCTTGATAACTTGATGGTGAAGGTGGTGAAGAAAAGTTGGATTCTTCAGTTAGGCTGAAGGTAGAGCAAACAGCTTTCTTGACAGGACATAATGGAGAATGAGAAGGATTACTGAGTCCAAGGTTTCAGGCCTGGGCAGCTGAGGAGATGACAGCCATCATTTGCAGAGATGAGCTGACGAGGGATGAGTATGTTTAGGGTCTGGAGATGATCAGAAGTTTGGGAGATAACTGAATTTGAGATGCCTTTAACATCCAAGTGGAGATGGCAAGTAGGCAGCTGGGTAAGTGAGTATAGGGAGGCGGAGATCTACGTTACGGGGTGTCATCTGTATATAAATTATACAGGACATGGTAGTAGAAGGCATTTCTAGGTGCTGACTTGGCTGCAGGTATAAATTCTACTGTTCTGACTTGGCAAACACCCCACTACATGCAGGGTACCAGGACCACTTAGCTTCAGATAATCTACCCACCTGCGTTCCTTTTTTAATTTTTTTTTTGACAGCACCAGGCCTTAGTTGCAGTACATGGGATCCTCGTTCTTCGTCGCAGCCTGCAGGATCGTTGGTTCCAGCACGCGGGGTCTAGTTCCCTGCCCAGGGATCATATCAGAGCCCCCTTCATTGAAAGCCTGGAGTCTTCGCCATTGAACCACCAGGGAAGTCGCCATACTCACCTGCATTCTTATGTCACACCTGGTGTGTTTACTGCTTGAAGTAAACTTGACTAAAATCATCCTGACCCAGTTGCTTTTGCCCATGGTCTGGACTAGCTCACTCACGCCACCTCTTGTCCTACACTTGCACACACATCGCTTGTACATTCTAGAAGCTCTGGGAAAACCTTCAGAGGAAACCTGAACAGCCCCCCCTGTTAGCTGTACACTGGACGTGTGCACTGTATTAAAGACCCCGCACTCATACTGGTGGGGTTTCTAGAGAGCCCCTCGCCTTACCCATCCCCACCTCTAGACTCCAGGCCCCAAGCCACAGTAGCCCGCACCCATTCACACAATCACGTTTGTTGACTGAGCACTGACGACTTGTCCTGAGTGCTGACACGCTCACTGGAGGCCAGCCCCTGAGCCTCCGAGAAGCTCCTAGTCTAATGAAGCTAAAGGGCAGTAACCGCCAGGGAGACAAGGAACATGAGAGCTGTCCAGGGAGGGGACCCACAGCAGTTCAGTGCGTCAGGGAAGGCTTCCTGGAGGAAGCAACATCTCACCTGGTTTTGTCAGTCAGACTGAACCTGGCAGTTGAGGGGGACATAGTGGTTAGCACAGCGGGGTATTGTTTAACAGCAGTCGACCAAAAGACTAGGATGGGAGAACTGGGAGAGGGAGGGGCAGACCACGAGTACCGTACACACTTTAGAAATGTGTCAGAGAAAACAAAGGTGGGGGCAGGGCAGACATTTGCCAGAGGACTTGTTTTACAGGAATCTGGGGTTATACAGCCAGGACGTGGGCAGGAGCAGGCTTCAATTCAAGAGCTTCAAAGCCTGTGGGTGGTCTGAGGACCACCCAGAACAAAAGCTCCCCAAGGAGCCAGATTAAAAACTGAAAGACTGGGCTCCACCCAATCTGACAGAATTCACAGGGTCTGGGTCCCAGGAACCTACATTATTTCACAAGAGCCCCAAATGGCTGCAATGCCGTCTGGTTGGAAAATGGTCACCTAAAGCTCCTGTGCTTCCAGCGTCTCTCCAGCGCTACCCCTGGTGACAGGGGACTGGCTTCCAGGGCTCCTAAAAGGAACGGGATGATTCACTTTCATGGTCGTGGAGATGTTGCCACAGACACTCCCCGTCAAACCCAGGGAGTTCTGGGAACCAGTCAGAGGACGATGCTGGGGGAGGGAAGCAGGAGATGAGAAGGAATTTCTGGCAGGGGTGGGAGGAGGCAGGGGCCTTTGGTTGGTTGGTTGGTTGTTCTTATGGTGGAGGAGGGGATTGGATAGGAGATCCAGTTCAGGTACCTGCCAAACACTCCCTAGGCCCCAACTCTCCCCAGGCCTCAAGGACAGGAGACAAAGAACCAAGGAATTAAGACACTTTTTATTCCACAACCAGTAATCTCCACCTACCACACAGTGGTATGAATATTTGAGCACATCCTATTATCCAAGCGGGCGCCGTCCAACAGAACTTTCTGCAGTGGTGGGAACATGTCCCTATGATGCCCAGTTCAGCAGCCACTAATCACCACTGGTTACTGAGCACTGGAAATGTGCTCAGTGCGGATAAGGAAATGCATTTTCAATTTAAATTAAATTCAAAAGCCACACCTGACTCATGGCTACTCTCCTGAACATTGCAGCTCTAGGCCCTGGCCCAATCCAGGACACAGCTTGGTTCAAAAGCCGCCTTGGGGGAGGGCAGGTGGCAGGAAGAGCCTTGGGGGTGGGGTGGGGGTCAGCCACCACACCCCTCTCAAGAGAAACTGCAGCCCAACCGCAAGCAGGACTCGCCTCAGAGCGGGGGGACGCCTCGGGCACGCCGGATGAGGTTGGCCAGCCGCTTGACCAGGCCGCCCTTCCTGGGCTCCTCGATCTGGAAGGTGCGGGTGAGGAGGTTGTAGAAGGAGCCGTAGCACACGGCCACCACGGTGCACGTGAGGCAGACGACGTTGTAGGGCATACTGAAGTCCGGCGTGGGCAGGCTCACCAGGAGTGGCTCCGTGTAGAGCCGCACAAAGCAGCTGGAGCTGTCAGAGACTGGGAAGCTGGGGGTCGGGAGCGGGCGGTGAGGCAGGACTGGCTGCTTCCCCACATCTCACCCCACCCAACCCCATCCCCTCTCTCTGGCCACATGGGCCAATGTCAGTGGGAAGCATTTTCAAAGCTTTCTTAGCCTCACAGCTTTTTAAAGCTCAATACAGATATCTGATCAAAAGAGAGCTACATTGAGAGAGAGGAAAGGGACCCTGCCTTCACTGGGCTGCCTCTTCCTGAGCAGTCTGGTCTCGGTCTAAAGGTCATCTCCTCCAAGCAGCCTTCCTGGATTACCCACCAGATTACTGCCCAGCAGTTCCTCTCTAGACTGTGCCCAGGAGTAGGGACAGGCAAGTCCATTTTGTCTAGTGCTGTCCACGTGGTACTCTGAAGTACCCAGCATCTAATAAGTGCTCAGTTCCATATTTGAAAGAGAATCGATGAGTAAATGTACTGCACTTCTCACCTTCTGACCTCCTGGCAGCTCTTTAGGATCATTTCATAAAGACTATCCTGACAGTACAGACCATTGGGATTTGAATTAGGCAAGGTCAATCTACTCATTACTTTGCAAGCGCAACCTCTAGCCCCAGGCCAGCCCACAGGAACGTGATCCTCTGTGCAGGTGCCACCCAGATGCCAGCAGCCAGGATCACACTTACAGGCTGTTGAAGAGGGGACTCTCTTCCCAGTCCCCAGGTTTGGCTGCCACCACACTGGGCACGAGGGCGCTAAGGACAGATGGGCTGCAGAGAGGCAGACAGATACTCCGTGAGCTATGTTCCTCACACTCCTCCACCAGGGAGAGTGGTGGAGAGGGCAGGCCACGAGGGCAGGGGCGGCAGGTGAGGGGTGCCCACCTGACATAGAAGCCATGGTTGGGGTCCGGGGTGTACTCGGTCCACTTAAGCAGCGCCCGCTCAAACTGGATGGAGACCTTGGTGATGGAGTTGGCCGGCAGCTGAATCAGCATCTCCAGAAGGTGGGGCTGCATCCGGTCCTGGGCAGGCTGGTAGTGGATGTAACCTGGGGACCAACAGGGCACCCAGAGCTCTTTCCAGGGCTCAGCCCACCTGTACCACCTGTCCCTACCTGTCCAGGCCTTGGGGCTGGGACTGGGGAGCCAAGGAGGAGGAATCTGGATCACAGAAGTCAGGCAGGCCCCCGGGAGGGAGGAGGAGGAGGGCAGAGAAGCGAAAAGGTGTTTCCAGGGCAGCTGTTCCAGGATATGCTCAACCTAATCCATCTTCACATCACGAAAACTGGGCCACCAGACGTCCAGTACCTCCCGTGATGCAACAGGGAGTCCAGAGAACCACCTGGGAAGGTTTCTTGCCAAAAATATGAGACCTGAATCTAATCAAGTTTCTAAAACTAACCACTGATACTCAAGAATACACAGAGGATTGAGGAACATGTTAAGACATGGGCCAACCCAGATGTAGAGCATCCTATACAGCAAATGACCCAGTTCTGCCAACAAATCAATTTTAAAAAAACCACTGGGAACTGTTTTACAGATTTAAAGAGATGTAAGAGGACCACACCAATCAAGGCAGGAATAACAGGGGAAATGGGGGTGAAGGGAAGTATATATGGGAACCCTGTACTTTCTGCTCAAATTTTCTGTAAACCTAAAACTGCTCTTAAAAAAGTAATTCTATTAATCTAAAAAGAGAGAGAGAGAAACTTAAGAGCATATCAAGCAAATATAATGTGAGCACCTTATTTTTACCCAATTTAAATCAGTTATAAAGTTATTTTCAAGAACACTGGGGGAAATACGAGAGATAACAATAGGTTATACACATTTTTAAGCCCCTTAACCTGTTAGAGATGTTTAAAGGTGAATTGATATATCTAGGATTTAAGATACTCCAGCAAAAAAGTAACCAAACCAAATAAATAAAGGGAAAGATGAAACAAAAATAGTGGGAAGCTGTGAAATAGAGCCTAGAAATGAACCCACACTTATACGGGCAATTAATCTATGTCAAAGGAGACAAGAATACACAATGAGGAAACGACAGCCCTTTCAATAAATGGTGTTAGGAAAACAAGACAGCTGTATGCAAAAGAATCAAACTGGATTACTTTCTTATACCAAATACAAAAATAATCTCAAAACAGATTAAAGACTTAAACATAAAACATGAAATGATGAAACTTCTAGAAGAAAATACAGGCAGTCTGCCTTTTGACCTAGCAATGTTTTTTTGGATATGTCTCCTCAGGCAAGGGAAAAAAAAGTAAAAATAAACAAATGGGGTTACATCAAACTAAAAAGCTTTTGCACAGTGAAAGAAACTACCAGAAAAATGAAAAGACAGACTATTGAAAGGGAGAAGGTATTCGCAAATGATATCGATAAGGGGTTAATACACAAAATATACAAAGTACTTATACAACTCAATTTCAAAAATGAAAAAATTGTTTAAAAAAATGGGCAGAGGACCTGAATAGACATTTTTCTAGAGAAGACATACAGATTGGCCGGCCAACAGGCAGATGAAAAAATAGTTCAACATCACTAATCATCAGGGAAAGGCAAATCAAAACCACAATAGGATGTCACCTCACACCTCTCGGGATCATCAAAAAGACAACAAATAACAAGTCCTGGTGAATACGTAGAGAAAAGGGAACTCTTGTGCACTGTGTTGGGAATGTAAGCTGGTGCAGCCTCGATCAAAACCTGTAGGGAGATTCCTCAAAATTAACTACCATACAATCCAGCAATGCCACTCCTGGGTATTTATTCAAAGAAAATAAAAACATTAATTTGAAAAGATATAGGCACCCCAATGTTCACTGAAGCACTATTTACAATAGCTAAGAAAACAACCTAAGTGCCCATTGATGGATGAACGGATAAAGAAGACGCGGAATATTACTCAGCTATAAAAAAAAGAAGGAAACTTTGACGTTTGCAACAACCTGATGAGCTAGAAAACACTGGACTAAGTGAGAGAAGTCAAAGACAAATAGTGTATGATATCACTTATACTGGGAATCTAAAAAGAAAAACAGAATAAGCATGACCAAACAGAAGTAGTCAAAGACACAGAGAATACACAGGTGACTGCCAGAGGAGGGAGGGGTGGGAGGAGGAGAGAAACAGATGAGGGCTGGTGAGAGGTACAGACTTTCAGTTGCAAAATGAGTCACAGGTACAAAATCTACAGTGTGGGGAACACAGTCAGTAACTATGTCTCATATTTGCATGGTGACAGATGGTAACTAGACTTATCGTGACGATCATTTTGAAAAGTACAGAAACACTGAGTCACTTTGCTATTACCAGGAACCAGCATGGTGTTACAGGTCAATATACTTCAAAAATAAACAAACTCATAGAAAAAGAGATCACATTTGTTGTTACTAGAGGTAAGGGGTAGGGGAAGGGGAATTGGAAGAAGGCAGTCAAAAGGTACGATCTTCCAGTTCTAAGACAAGAATCGGAAATGTAATGTAGAACATGATAAATATGTTGAATGTTGTACATTACACATGAAAGCTGATAAGAGAGTAAATCCTTACAGTTCTCATCACAAGGGAAAAGGTTTTTTTCTATTTAATTTTGTATCTGTATGAGATGATGGACGTTCATTAAACTTACTGTGGTCATTTCATGATGGATATAAGTCGAATGAGCATGCTGAATACCTTGAACTTATCTTGTGCTATATGTCAATCACCTCAATGAAACTAGAAAAAAAATCAACAACAAACAAAAAAATGGGATATAAAGCTGGAGACTGCTGAGGCTGGGTAATGCGTACATGGGAGTTCATTACTCTGTTCCATTTGGGTATGTATTTCAAATTTGCCAGAGCAAAGATAAAACAAACAATAACAGGAACTTCCCTGGTGGTCCAGGGGTTAAGAATCCGCCTGGCAATACAGGGGACACAGGTTCAATCTCTGGCCTGGGAAGACTCCACACGCTGCAGAACCACTAAGCCCGTGCGCCAGAACTACTGCACCCGAGCGCTCGAGACCCACACCCGCTGAAGCCCACACGCTGCAACCACTGAGCCCTCGAAGCCTAGAGCTTGTGCCGAGCACCTCAAGACTAGTCCCCATTTGCCACAACTGAAGAAAGCCGATGCTCAGCAACCATGACTCAGTGCAGCCAAAAATAAAAATAAATAAAAACCAAAACAAAAAAACCTACGAAATATACAAGTGGGAGGTTCGAAATAGAGATTTTCAAGGAAGTGCAGATAGTGGGGTGAAAGTAAGTAAAACTATTAACCATGGACTTGAAAATATGGGAAACCACAAAGAGGTTTAGAGAAGGTTACAAGTCTAACTGTTGTGCTGTAACGTCTTCCTAAGAAGTCTGTGTTCCTTAGTCTCCCTCCACTCTGAAGGAAAACAAGTGCTTCTGTGCTATGCCTGGCATCTCACAGAAAGCACTCAGTAAATATGAACTCCTCCTCAAAAAACTAACAGAAAAAACAAACAAATTTTAAAACTGTACCTCTTTACCCCACCCAAGGAAGCAAAAACCACCTACTCCAGCACCTTCTTTGTACCCAATACTCTGTTTTTCTGGCTAGCCCTCTCTCCACCTGAAAGAGTCTAGGAAATCATCCAAAAACAAAACAGAGCTCCAGGAAAGAGGACGAAGCAAGTGAGAAGGATAAGGGAACTTCTGCCTTTATCACGTCCCACAAAGAGTCACCAGGACCACGTGGTTTAACTACTTTGCCTTTATAAACACTTGCAGATCTGGCACAGGTGAGGTCTCAAACTACTCCTGAGGCCTGTGCAGACTGCGAGGTACTTCTGGAATTATCCTGAGAACTGAGGTGCTGGGGGACGTGGAGGCAGAGGGGGTCGGGGGCAGGGGCTGGCGGGGGACTCAGCGCTCACTTGGCTTGTTCTCCTTGCCCTTGGAGGTGATGGTGAGCGTGTGCACGTACAGCCGCAGGTACCAGGGCACGGTGTCCAGCAGCAGCACAGGGAAGGCCCGGTAGGGGTGGGTGTTGTACAGCAGTGTGCTCAGCTCCCCACCCTGCAACCCGTAGCCGCTCACATACCGCTGGGCATACAGGAAGGGCACCGGGGGGGCCTCTGCTCAGAGAAAAGCCAACAGTTAACCACTCCTTTAAAGAAAAAAAAAGGGGGGCGGTCACTCCCCATCTCCACTCCCTGGGCCAGGTTCAGAGTCTCAGCGCCAGGAAGGGGAAGGGGAGACGCTTTGCCAGAATTGGGAAACCTGCATTCTGGAACCATCCCTGTCCTCCCCAACTCACAGCAATAACAACAGAACTTTACTGAGTACTAACAAGGCCTGAGCTTTCTGCCGGTTCCAGCCTAAAGTGCTGTCACAATATTTCACACTTTTCCTTGGTAACACTGATTGCAACTAATTGTTTGAGGCCTCCTCTAACTATTATATGTTAATGTTTCTCGAAATCAGGGTATTTGTGTCTTCAAAAAACTCTGTTAATTAAATAAACAAATGCATGAATGACTTCCATGTTTTCCGTTAACTATCTCATCTAACCTGTTAAGTATTACTGTCCCCATTTTCAGCACGAGACAGTGAAGTTAGGAACCTTCAAGGTCACTGAGCTTAGAAGAGGTGGTGTCAGAACCAGGACGTCTGACTCCAGATATCTGGATCTAAACACAAGCCTGCTGTCTCCTGGTGAAGAGACGGGACTGTGAGTCTCCCCACGAGATGAAATCGCTGTAGCCCATGATGGCCGTGGCGGCCCACCCTCCACCCACCGTTCTCTGGGGGCCTCTTCCACTTCAGCTGGACATTGAGGCTGCGAGAGTTGTTGACCACGGCTGCATCCAGCAGGTCATAGACGGCATAGGTCTTCCGGGTGCCCAGGATGACGTCCTGATAGGTGGTCAGCGGGGGCGGGTACACCTCCAATGTCTCATTGTCCTGGGGACACAAGGACAGGGCTGAGAAGCAAGCAGAGGGGCAGGCTGGCCTTAGAGGGAAGGGGCTGACATGTGTGGCTGGAGACCTCAGTACCTGGCCGTAGCTGGTGATGTCCACATAGACTCGGCTCTCCGAAGCCAAGGGGCAGGGCTCGGTAAGAGTTCGGGAGAACATCCGGAAGAGGGACCAGTCTGGGGAGCAGAGAGGGGGATGAGACTGGGTGGGACTAGGCCTGCTCTGCACAGATGGGACAGGGCTGGAGACGGGTGGGTAGAGATGCCAGAGCAAAGGAGCTTACCCTTCTTCCCCTGTCCCGTGACGAAGGCATCAAATACAACAGAAAGGGTCTGCCTCAGCTCCCAGGAAACGCTGGTACAGCGCGCATTCTACGAGGGCCAGATGGCAGCAGTGAGGACCTACCTCTCCCCCAACCTCACAACCCCAGGGACTGCTACCTGGCCTCAATCCCTCCTCTATTCCATTATCTCCCTGTCCGTCAATCTGCTACCACTCCCTCCTGAGACCCTGACCCTGAGCCAGCAGCCTCCTGTGCATCGGTGGGATGAACCATTGCCAACAACCAGATGAACTGAGACTACTGTTATTCCCATTTGACAGAAGAGAAAACCAGGGAAAGAAAGTGACCCACTCTAGGTCAAGTCAGCTAGAAAGTGGCTGAGCTAGCAGGTGTACCCACAGCTACGGCTCGTAACCACTAGGCTCCATGACAAAGATTAAGTGACGGCTTGCCAGGCAACCACTCGGTTTCCTTGGTGCGTGACCAAATCCCTGAACCGTCATCATCACGTCTGCCACTGACCACTGGCTCAGCCCTCGACAGACACTGGGCAACATGCTTTACCTGCACCTTCTCTCACAACCCTGGGATGGCCCCCGTCTCCCGTATCCCCAAGACTTACTCTGCAAACAGGGCGGATATGCACTGCCTGGGAGTGGTAGCTCGTGTGGAACAGGCGATCAGCCTTCAGCAGCACCGAGAGGCCTGCCTGGAGGAGGCGGTGTGAGAGGAAAGGTCAGTGCCCCACATCGTGGTGCACCCGGGCGTGGGGCCGAGGTCATCTGCTGGGCACGGAGCGGGCACCAGCCCACACCATCCACTCTCTGGGGCTCCCACCCGCATTCAGGCCCCTCGGGCCTCACCTTGGAGCTGCAGGGCAAGAGCTTCTTCCACGGGGTGAGGTTCTCGGTGCAGACGACCTCTCGCGGCAGCACCGCGTAGCGCAGGAAGGAGTGGTCCGTGCCTGAGGGAGACAGGAGCCTGGCTGGGGAGGGCCCTGGGGCCCCGCTCCTCAGGACCCGCACACACTCTTCAGCACCACCGCCCTCACAGCCTCGGCTGGGGGAGGAGTGTGGAACAGCCTCGTCCCTTCGGGAGAAAGCAATGCAGAGATGGTCTTCCTGGGGGGCCCGCCCACCCTGGGGATTTAAGACCTGGCCCTTCTGAGGGAGGAGGAAGCAGAGGGGAAAGGAGGCAAAGGCCGGGGTGAGAGGTCACGGGAAGGAGGACTGGCCGTTGGGGCAGTCTCACCGTTGGCCAGCCCCAGGGGTTTGAAGGAGGCGGTGGGCGTGACCGTGTTGGTGGAGTCGATGAAGTTGAGAGAGGCGCAGAAGATCCCCGAGAGGACATTACTGAGCTCCTTCCAGGACTCATCCACGCTGGATGGAGACACAAACCCGCTCACTGTCCCGAGGCTGCGTCTGCCCCCTCGCTCAGAACTGCAGCTGGCTGCCAAGCCATGGGGCCAACCAGCTGCTGGAGCCGCAACTGCCCCTGCTGGGCCTGCAGCCCGGGTCTCCCCCGTCAGCCCCATCTTCCTCCCTCTCCTCTGAACATCCCTGCATCCCCACCGGCCTCTGCTTAGGTGGCTCCTCTTCCCACCTCGTTGTGCCGCCTCACTCCTTATGCTCCCCTTCCAGGGTGTTTCCTCCTCCAGGAAGCATTCCTGCCCTCCTCAACCACAGCTTCCTCCTGCACTGCGGCCATTCTGACCGTCCATGCCTCTCACCAGGGCCCTCCTGGGAAATGGTCGGGTGGCAGTAGTACCTTGTTGTAAGCATCTTTTCTCCTTGACTAGGCTGAGAGCAACCTGAGGACAGGGAGCAAGTCTGGGTCACCCACGTCCACACCACAACACTATACGAAGTGCCCCACACCCTAGGGGCCGAGCTCAGCTCACTGATCCACCCTGAGGGGTGCTCAGCTGGGCAAAACAACCTCCTTCCCTGTGAACACCCTGGTGAGTCCTGGTTTTACCCTCAGGATGGGAAATCTTACAAAGGCTCATGGAACAAGGGAAAATAAGCATCCTAGGACCCCAAAGAAACATCGAATTAAATTAGGTATTTTTTTTTTCTTTAGAGAAACAGCAAAACAGATTTGCTCTTTATAGAAATAATAGAATAAAAGTAGATTTCTGAACATCACCTCCACACTACAGGCAATTATGAGGAGAGACAGTGACAGCAGAGCAGTTAGGATAAAAGGCAAGGAAGCCAGAGTTCAGGCGAGAGAGGAAGCCCTGGCCAGTGTAGGGGCTTGCTCTTCATTTGATACCACCATAGAGCTAGCCTGGGGTTTTTCAATAGTCCTGTGTTCAGAGCTTTCCAACTGCTCCAATCCTTATGCCTCAAATAAAGACTGCAAACTGGAAGCCTGAAAACGCTACCCAAACCATAGCCATGTTCCATTTGCTGTGTACAACATTAACCCATAGGCATTTCTTAAATTTTCAAGTTATTTGCTGATATTTAAGCTTGCCAATTTTCACATCAAAATCCAGATTTCTGGAAAAAATGAGAGTATTTGACAACAGTTGGTCTCTGTTCCCATGTGACAACAATCCATCGGGGCTGAGTGGCAGCTGTCCTCCCAACCTCTCCAGCCTGCCACAGTCCCCACCACTCCCAAGTAAGGCCCTAAAATATTTTTAAAGGTTTTTGTTGTTTGTTTTTTTTAATATGGACCACGTTTAAAGTCTTTATTGAATGTGTCACACTATTGCTTCTGTTTTATGTTTTGGTTTTTTTGGCCATGAGGCACGTGGATTCTTAGCTCCCTGACTAGGGATGGAACCCATACCCCTTGCACTGGAAGGTAAAGTCTTAACCACTGGACTGCCACGGAAGTCCCCATAAATTTTTTTTTAATTATACGTATGTGCTGATTTCCCATAATGAGATTAAGAGAACTTGGGGTTCCCAGGTGGGGCAATAGTAAAATCCACCTGCCAACGCAGGAGATGCAAGAGATGCAGGTTCCATCCCTGGGTTGGGAAGATCTCCTGGAGTAGGAAACGACAACCCATTCCAGTATTTTTGCCTGGAAAATTGCACGGACAGAGAAGCCTGGCAGGCTACAGTCTATGGGGCTGCGAAGAGTCTGATACAGTTGAGTGACTGAGCACACCTGCACCTGGTCCAATCACAGCACCTACCCTAACCCTCCCCTAAAAACAGTCGTTTCTCAAATACAGAAATATGGTATCTTGCAGGCCAGGTCTAGCCCACATATATTTTATTTGGCCCTTGTGGCATTTTATTATTATGTGAATGATTGTCTTCAAAAGGCTATCCAGTTTGCCAAGGCTTTTTAGTGCCTTACATCCAAGTAGGCTTCAGATAACCGTTATCTCCCTCCATAGATACATGTGACCACAGGTCTGGCTGTTATCAGGGGAAGAAAATATATTAAGCAAAGTCAAGAATGCCACTAGGCCATAATATTTCTTACTTCCAGTGCCAGCTTTACCCCCATGGAACTGCTTTCCCAAAGGGCAGTGGTAGGATGGCAACACTTGCCATGCCATGTTCCTGCCATGGCCTGCCACAGGCCTCAAGGTGGGCACTCACTCGGTGACAGTGTCTTGGAACCAAGCCCACAGCTCTGCCCCCGATGGGGCCTGCAAGAAGGGTGTCCCCCAGTATCGAGTCCTCCAGAAGCCTTGGGTTAAGGACAGGTGCAGTTCCCGGAGAGAATACTTGGAGATCAACTGCCCCAAGGCTTTGGGGAAGAGCCTATAGTGAGACACTGAAGAAGAGACAGCAGGTGAGCGATGATCCTGGGGGGAGGACTCTCAGCCACCCCAAAGAAACAATAAATACACCCCAGCTCTGGGGTCAGAAGAATCTAAATTCCTGACCAGTCAGTCACTGACTAAGCTATGTGATCCTGGACGGGTGCCTTTCTCTTTCTATACCTCCGATTCCTTCCCTGTAACCATTCACGCCACTCGGCACCATGCCCAGTACCCAGGATAAACGGTAATCGTCGGCGTCCTCACCAGTGCTGTCCACGGAAGGCGCTAACTAAAGGTTTAGAGAGGTAGCGTGGGGCTGCGGAGAGACCACCGCACTGGAAGTCAGCCCTCCCCGGGCCCCAGTTTCTTCACTGGAACAATGGGACTCCTCAAAAACTGCCCCCCCCACCCCTTCCGCCAAGGGCCCACGTCCGGGACCAGAACCTCGGCGTGGGGGTCGCCCCCAAGCCTGGCCTCCACCCCACCCCCAGCAGGGCCCACAGGGTTCTCCCGTCAGTCTCCTCTCCTCACCTCCTTCCCGCTGCAGCTCCGAATCCCAGCGCGTGCGGAACTGGAATGTGGCGGCTACGTCCCCTGAAGGCAGCGGGGTGATGACTAGCTCCTCCCGCAGGCTGTCGCGTGCGGGCTCCGCCTGGCCCCAGCCGCCCGGTCCCAGAAGCAACAGCACCAGCAGGAATGGCGGCACGGCCGCCGCCATGCCTGCGGCTGCTTCCACCTCCCAGTGGCCCCGCCCCTGCGAACGGCCGGCCTCCAATAGGAAGAGCGGAAGAGAAGTGACTTCCGGTGCTGTCCCGGAAGTCGAGGTGCGGCTCTCAGAACGACAGCCTGGATAGGCCCTTCAGGATGGTGTGTATGTAGAGGGGAGCTGACAGGACACGACCGACTGGGGTCTGGATTCTGGATCCCTTTTCCTACGATAAAGTGCTTAGCCACCACTGCCATTGTGCCTCCGTGATAAGAAGCAGACTGAAAAATGTTACTTTTTCTGCGAGGTCCCACAAGCCGGGCCCCTGCCTCCAGTAGCTTCTTGTCTGTTTGCTCGGTCCTAAGCCTAGCCAGCTCTTACGGTGGAAAACTTCCCCGCAAAACCCTCAAATAACCCGCCAGTTTATTATGAAAAATTTCATACATTCAACAAAGGTGAAAGGATGAATACCTGTTACAATGAACACCTGTTTCCCCATTACCTAGATTCCACCGTTATCGTTTTACTATAACTATCATTTGCCTTATCACATTATCAGTCTAGCTCCCACAATTCATCTTCTGTTTTGATGCATTTCAAAGAGATTTCAGACATAAGGACACTTCTCTTTAAATAGTTTGGCATGCACATCGTTAACTAGAGTTCAATACCTGTTAACATTTTTCTTATGGTGTAAAATTTACAAACACGAATGTTCAACTCCGAAGCGCACATCCACTGAATCCAACAAATGGATACACTGGTGTAACGCCTATCAACTCCCGAAAGTTGGCTAATGCCCCTTGCCAGTCGACCTCTGTGCCCCCTGCCTTCCAGTTTTATAAGAAACTGCTAGATCTTTCTCCAGAAGGCATCATTTCATACTTGTATCAACAATTTATGAGAATTCCTATTGCTCCACATCCCAGTGAACATTTAACTTGGGGGTCTTTTTAGTTTTTGCCACGTAGGTGTGTATGTAGTGGTACCTCACTGTGGTTTTAATTTGCATTTCCTTAGTACCTAGTGACGTTGAACATCTTTTCATGTATTTGTTGGTCATTCATATATTTTCTTTTGCAAAGAATCTGTTAAAATCTTTTTCTACCTCTCCCCTTCTGTGCTGGCTTGAGTTGGAGGAGTTCCAAACAATTCTTGCTTTGGTTTTTCCACCTGCCTAATCAGGGGCACATACATGATGGGCTCTGTAGTCTCTTGGTAAAACTCACAACCATTTTGGCTCTGAATAGCCAAATCTGGTGTCCGCCAGGTCTAGATATACCCTTGAGCAACCAGAGAGGAAGAGTCAAAAAAGATGTCTTTATTTCAGTATACCCTCATTCTACCTACATCCAGTGCTCCTGCCCCACTAGACATGGAACAGAAGGCTATGAGCTTAGATGTGAGACATACGTGAGTTCAAATCCCCACCCCAGCCTTTAGTCCATATGATCATGAGCAATCTGAGTGCCGCTCTTCCTGCTCTGTAAATGGATGAACGTACTTTCAGAGTTAGTGTAAAGATCAGAAATTAGGTGCATGTAGAATCTGGAATGGAATAAGTGCTTAGTAACTTCTGCAAACCTTTACTCAAAAAACTCTATGAAGTGCATACCTGTGCGTGCGCGCTAAGTCGCTTCAGTCGTGTCTGACTCTTTGCAACCCTATGGACTGTAACCTGCCAGGCTCCTCTGTCCATGGGATTCTCCAGGCAAAAACACTGGAGTGGGTTGCCATGCCCTCCTCCAGGGGATCTTCCTGACCCAGGGATCAAACCTTCATCTCCTGCGGTTCCTGCATTGTAGGCAGATTCTCTACCTCTGAGCCACCAGGGAAGCCCACTCTATGAGGAAGGTACTATTATATCCATTTTACAGATGAGTAAACTGAGGTACATAAACCAAGATAACTGCCTAAGATCACAATGAGTCAGAACTCGAGTCCACACTACCAACTTCAAAGAAAATGTTTAAGGTAGCTGCAATTAAGATAATGATTACTTTGTAATTCTATGCTTTGTTTTCTTTTGAAATTGCCTGTCCCCATCACTCAAGATCCAGCCACCTCAGAGAAGACTTACCTTCTCCCTCTCTGGTGCTACAGCCCAGTTTATATTTCCATTATCTGTGACCATATCCTTTCCTGGAAGAACTCTTGGCCACATTAGTATGTCTGTTGCCTAAGCAAGGAAGCTAGCACAGAGTGGGGGCTCAGTAATGTCCAATGAACACTTGACAACATCATAACACCATTCCACACTGTCCCCACATCACTGTGCTGTTCACAGTATCAAGTCTTGTGTACTCCTGGGGACAGCTACAGTGTGAGCCATCCAAGGAATCTTCCACTGAGATGCGGTCCCTCCACAGAACAGGATTCTATAGGAGGAAGCTGTCTTCTTCCCTCTGCTTCAGGGTCTATGACAAGCCTGTGCCACAGACAGAAGATGCCGCACTGTGGTTTAGAGGCTGAAAGCTGTGCTGCTTGCCTCGGAGTTGGCACCAAGTCATCACCCCCATCTCCAAGGGCCCTCTGTGGCCTCAAAAAAACAGTCGGCCGGAGATGCTGGCTCTGAGGGCCAGCCAAGGCCCTGTGGTTTGGCAGAAGAAGAGATCATTGTCCAAACAGGAAGTGGTCCTGGGGTCTCAGCTGACCCTAGATTTTCCCAGGCAGGGCTGGAGCTCATAGCAGCTGAACTGAAGACTCCCCGTAGGCTCACAAACAATTCCACCTCTCCAGAGTGCTGTCGACCTCTCTCCCCAGCCAGGCTCCCTGCCCCCATTAGCACTGTATGCCCAGGGTTGTTGACATGTTGACAGCAAACAGGCCAGCCTAGCTTCCCACCATTCACCCTAGATGGGGAGTGAGGGGATCCCAGGAACTGAGAAACCCTGCAGAGCTGAGCTGCAGATATCATGGGGTACAGCCCAGGAGAAGGCTCAGCTGCACAAGTCAGGAGGTTGAGAAGACCAACGTGTCTTCTCTGTGCAATGAAGTCATTGGCAACCCAGAAAAGCCACAAAATTCAACATGAGGCTGGGCCCTGGCCCAGCTTAGTGGATGATCTCAACTTGGACACAGACTTTTAGACAAAAGATGCACAGAACTCCCACCAGCTTTTCAGCAGTGCTAGGAAAAACACTTAAGAACTGTCACTTACAACGGCCCCCTGCAGGGATTGAAGCAAAATGGGGCTATTGGGAAGCCTGCAGCCCTGTCACTCAGCCTGAACTGCAGAGAGCTTTGAGAGTTAGGCTGAAGGTCACTGATCCCATGGATGGTTTGATGTAAGAAGGGAAGTGGGATGATTTATTTTTCCTAATAACCGTCCTTTTATTCCATCTTTCCCTGGCTAAGCTCACTGGCACCCATGGCATGGTCATCCCCTATACACTGATAATTCATGTATTGATCTTCCAACCCAATCGTTTCTTCTAAACCCCACATTCACAGGTCCAAATGCTTACTCAAAATGTCCTCGTGGTCTCCAAAGCACCTCAAACTCAACCTGTCCAAAACCCAATTCTGGCCCTCTCCCAAATTCTCTATGTGGATGAAGTCCCCTCCGAATCATCCTGCTGCACAAGGCAGAAGCAATGGTGATGCCCTTCAGCCCGTCCTTTCTCACACCCACCTATCTATAAATATTTTGAAATTTGCCTCCCCAATAACTCTTTATTTCTTCCACTCTTCTACATCCCCCACCTCCACCCTATCCCATTTTTATCTGGATGGTTGCAACCATCTCCTGGTTCCCAGACATCCACTCCGATCCCCTCCAATCAGTACATCTCTACAAGGAGTCCTTCCAGCCATTCTTCCCCTAAACTACTCCTACTCCGCCTTCAGAGCTCAGCTCAGAACCACTTCCTCCAGGCAAATACCTCATGACCTTTCTTAATAGGATAGTAACTCTTTCCTCTTGTCCTAGTTGGTTTTACACTGGGCCCCAGTAGACCCTGAACTCCCTAAGAGCAAGACTGGGTCTTCTGTGTGTGTGTGTGTGTGTGTGTGTGTGTGTGTGT